>LGRX02004630.1:0-27215 GCA_001247695.2 Cymbomonas tetramitiformis | reverse complement strand
TGAGCGGCTGCGGCTGCGGGCGCGTTGCTCTCGTCGTTGATGTCAGTGGCTGAGCGGCTGCGGCTGCGGGCGCGTCGATCTCGTCGTTGATGTCAGCGGCTGAGCGGCTGCGGCTGCGGGCGCGTTGATCTCGTCGTTGATGTCAGTGGCTGAGCGGTCAAGTATTGCGGGCGTTGCTCTCGTCGTTGATGTCAGTGGCTGAGCGGCTGCGGCTGCGGGCGCGTCGATCTCGTCGTTGATGTCAGCGGCTGAGCGGCTGCGGCTGCGGGCGCGTTGATCTCGTCGTTGATGTCAGTGGCTGAGCGGCTGCTGCTGCGGGCGCGTTGACCTCGTCGTTGATGTCAGTGGCTGAGCGGCTGCGGCTGCGGGCGCGTTGACCTCGTCGTTGATGTCAGTGGCTGAGCGGCTGCGGCTGCGGGCGCGTCGGTCTCGTAGTTCAGTGGCTGAGCGGCTGCGGGCGCGTCGATCTCGTAGTTCAGTGGCTGAGCGGCTGCGGCGTGCTGATCTCGTAGTTCAGTGGCTGAGCGGCTGCGGCGTGCTGATCTCGTAATCCAGCTGAGCGGCTGCGGCGTGCTGATCTCAGTTCAGTGGCTGAGCGGCTGCGGCGTGCTGATCTCGTAGTTCAGTGGCTGAGCGGCTGCGGCGTGCTGATCTCGTAGTTCAGTGGCTGAGCGGCTGCGGCGTGCTGATCTCGTAGTTCAGTGGCTGAGCGGCTGCGGCGTGCTGATCTCGTAGTTCAGTGGCTGAGCGGCTGCGGCGTGCTGATCTCGTAGTTCAGTGGCTGAGCGGCTGCGGCGTGCTGATCTCGTAGTTCAGTGGCTGAGCGGCTGCGGCGTGCTGATCTCGTAGTTCACAGCATTCTGACACAGTCTTTAAAAACGCAATAGAACGCGATGGGGGTGACTGTCATCGATTCTGCAATTCAATTTAAACCGTCGAAGATCTCTAAATCGTGCATTCCTAATTCCCTGTCGATCGACAATATGTTGCTGACGTGGATCAGGTTCCATGATTACAAACGAAAGAAACTTGAATTTCCGATTCCGGTGATTCCACTATTGCGCCTTTCGTTTGTTATTATATATACGTATATTAGTGCGCTGAAATGACTTTTTGCGCGAAATGACTTTCAGCGCCACTATTTGCGCATTTGTTAGTTATTAACTATGGAAATGCGAGTTATCGCTTGCCCGCCCCAACTTTGTTGCGCTACTGCAGGCACAGCCCCTTGTGATTTTCATCACATTATATGAAGTACAATTTTTTTCAACGTTCGTAACTAAGATATATGTATTCACAAGGCGAATACCTTTTTCTTGAGCTCTTGATCGACCCCATCTGCAACCGCATCAGCTTCGTTTGCAGTCGCGACTGCAAGCTAAGTCGATGGGGTTCAAGATAGGGTCGACCAATTCACAACAGCCGAGGGGTGTTCTTGCGTTCTAGCGCAAGAAACCTGTCAGATATATTCGTATCAATAATACGAATGTATCCCGTAAGTTTCAGAGCATGCCTTCGAGTATGCTCGAAACGGCCGCATCTTGACAAGAGAATCCAAACCCATAACGCCTCTTGTCAAGATGCGACTGTTTGAAGTATGCTTGACGGTAGGTCCTGAAACTTCCAGGATATATTCATGTTATTGTTATGAATACACGTATCTGCCAGGTTTCGTTATTTAGAGTGCATGATAACTCCAATTCTGCAAGGCAGTTTTGGGTTTGGGTTAATCAAAAAAGATGCCAAACAGCCGAGGGCTTCCCGTGCGTCCTACCTAGCGCACGAAACTTGGCGCAAATACTGCCAAGAGATATTTATTTAAGTTCCTTGAAGCTCAAAGATTCAAGTTAATTGTGCGCCCAACGCGCAATTTATTTCTAAGGCAGATGTTTTGGGTTTGGGTTCGAACGTGACACCCAAACCCAAAGATGCCATACAGCCGAGGGCTTCCCGTGCGTCCTAGAGCGCGAAACTTGGCACAAATACTGCCAAGATGCATATCCTTAAGTTACTTGAAGCTCAAAGCTTCAAGTTACTTGTACGCGAGACGCGCAATTTATTTCTAAGGCAGATGTTTTCGGTTTGGAACCAATATGCGACTGTTTGAAGTATGCTTCAAGGTATGACCTGAAACTTACGGGATATACTCATACAGATTATTGATACGAATATATCTGACAAGTTTCTAGCGCTAGAACGCAAGAACACCCCTCGCCTGTCGTGAATTGGTCGACCCTATCTTGAACCGCATCAACTTAGCTTGCAGTCGCGACTGCAAACAAAGCTGATGCGGTTGCGGATGGGGTCGATCAAGAGCTCAAAAGAAAGGTATTCGCCTTGTGAATACATTTATATTCGTTACGAACGTTGAAAAAAATTGCACTTCGTGTAATGTGATTAAAATCACAAGGAGGCGTGCCTGCAGTAGCGCAACAAAGTTGGGGCGGGCAGCCGATAACCTAGATTTCCATACTTAATAACTAGCAAACGGCATTGTTGTCACTGTAAGAACGTAAAAACGGACAGAAATTGCACAAACCGACACGATTCTGAACAAGACGACACTGGAAAACTCCATCGTGTCACCTCGTGACACTGTGCTACTGTCCTGGAGACATCAGATGGCGACATGGCGTGTTTGTGAATTTTGACGATCGTCGGATTACATAATATTCCATCAATGTCTAATCTTACGGTAAACGAATACATCGTGAAAGCGGACATCTTCTCGCATGATTTCCTCCGGATCGCTCATGACGCATGACGCCCGGGAGGTGAAAATGGCCACTTTGCCTTGGGAATGGCCAATTTCACTTCACGGGTGTCATCCGTCATAGAATATCTGTATTGCGTTTATGAAGGGGCTGTCAGAAAGCTGTGTTGATGGTCTGAGCGTCTGGGGCTGCGGGCGTGTTGATGGCCAAAGCCTCTGTGGCTGCGGGCGTGTTGATGGCGAGCGTTTTGTGGCTGGAGCGTGGGTGTTGTGTTGGGGCTTTTGGAAATGTCGCGTTGGGGCTCTTGACAAAGTGGCGTTGGGGGAGCTTTGATTGGGGAATGTTGCGTTGGGGCTTTTGAATGTTGCGTTGAGGCTTTTGGGGAATGTTGCGTTGGGGCTTTTGGGGGAATGTTGCGTTGGGGCTTTTGGAGAATGTTGGTTGGGGCTTTTGGGGAATGTTGCGTTGGGGCTGCTGAAAATGTGGAGTTGGGGCTTTTGGGAATGTTGCGTTAGGGATGGTGAAAATGTGGAGTTGGGGCTTTTGGGCATGTTGCGGGTGCAAGGTGTGTGCGGTTGCGAGGTGACCACGACTGCAAGGCATCTGCGGCTGCGAGGGGGTCTGCAACTGCAAGGTGGCTGCGGCTGCGAGGTGGCTGCGGCTGCGAGGTAGCTGCGGCTGTACTGGCGGCCGAAGGAGTAATGGTGCAGTTCTCGATGTAGGTGCTGTGCGGTTGCTGAGGCTTCGGCGATGTCGGTCTGCGGCGTGGGTGATGACGATTTCGGTCTGCGGCGTGGGTGATGACGACGTAGATATCGATGTGCAGACATGCAGCTGTTGACGCAACGCTGAACTCGAATGGCCTAGCGTTGTCTACAGCGGCAGGCGCGTTGATCGTGTAGTTGAGAGTGGAACGTATGTGGCAGTGAGGTGGCTGCGATTGTGGTTTGGTGTCTGGAGAGGAAAATTTTGAAATGATACCCCCCCGGCTGTCGGTGTAGAAAGCGACGTCGTAGGTTGTGGCAAACTGCTGCATAGTGTGCGTGGAGAGCTGTGGTACTGATTTGTAGGGTACGGGGTGATCTGACGGCAGCGTGGGACAATCTCCTGGTTGCGGGAAGTGGGCGATGACGTCGGCATTGTCTTGAGTGCGGGAGGCGTGATGATATGGGGATGTAGATTGATGGAAGGGGTTGAAATGATACCCCCTCTACATTCACCGGACGCAGCATGAGGTTGGTGAGGTCGTAGGTGCACCGTGCCGCGCGCCCAAAATACAGGCGCTCCTGGTTGATGACCCCTGCCGACACCTCATACCACCTCAGAGTGGTCGCCGCGAGCTTATCCTGGTATACAAGCGTCGTGAGCACGTCCAGTGCATCCTGCCCGAGCTCCCCCGGCTTCCAGGCGATCTTGCTGACGGACCAGATCAGCTGTTCGATGCTGCTCTCGCTCAGCACCGTGTGGTTGTCCAGTTTCTGGAGCCCAAACACGATCTCGTCTTTCAAAGAAAGGAACTCTTCGTCTACTGCGGTGCACGCCCCCTCCATGACGTACTCTGTCATGTACGTGCCGTACGACCGGCCCCATAGGTCTGCAAATCGCGAGGCCGAGCTGTAGGATTGCGAGCCCACCGCGGTATCAAACACCAGGTCCTTCAGTGCCCGCGCCGTGCTTGTTTTCTGAGACGTGTCATCCTCCTCCTGGGACAGGCGACGCTGCCTTCGCCGCACCTGGGTGGCTGCGTCCTCCTGAAAGTAGCTTGCAAGCACCGGGCTGTCATCCGCAATCTCTCGCACTGCCAAGGCGTGCGGGTAATAGTACACACTTTCCGCCCCCATTGCATCTATCACTTTCACCGACACATAAACCATCGGGTACCTGCCGTCTGTATCTGCCTCGGAGACAATCCCCATGGGGAGAGAGAATGTGGCGGTAGCGGAGGACTGCCGCGACTGTGCGATGTCCTCCTCGGTGCCCAGGTGGAAGAAGAACTCGTACTCAAGAGGAAGGTTCATATCCGACCACTCGAGTGCTGTCACGTCAAACTCCACAAGCATCTCCTGGAAGCCTCCTTCGATTATGCTCGCTCCATCGATCACCTCGTCTGCCACACCATCGCCATTCAGGTCAATGTAACTCCTTGTCGCGACGTCCAATGGCTGGTCCTCTGAGTCCAACAGCCGCGCCTTGATCATCAGCCGCCCGCCGGATGGCGGCGCGTTCACATCGATGCTTATTAAGCTTTCCCCGCTCAGCCCGTTCTCCACACCACGAACATCTCAGAGTCCTTCGAAAAAAAAGCCGAGCGACGACAGGTGAGGAAACCGGGGAGGAAGCGTCGCTGGGTACGGAGCAGGCGTTGCCTGCAAGAACTTCCGAAGCCGGCGGAGCTGCGCGGGCGGCGCCATCACTCGGGGCTGTAACAGCCACTACACAGGCAAGACGAGAAGGAGCTGCTGCGCGAGGCCCGCAAACCAACGAAGCTATGCCTACTCGACCACAGGCACCGGCAGCACGAGGGCCAGGCGCAGGTGGCCGAGGATGCCCTGCTCCTGCAGCGCCACAGGGAGATCAAGCACGAGCTCCAAGTGACAAGCGTGCACGCAGTTCGCCATTGGCAAAGGCGTCCCCAGGGAGCAAGTCTCCACCCGGGAAGTCTCGACAAGCGCGGGGTCGTGAAAAGGGACGAGTGCTATTCCGAGCGGCCTCTGTGATCGGTCCGACAGGCGCCCTTATAACGGACAGCTTCGCTCCTGACGACGATTGCTTTTTCGAGGATGCAAACCAGATTGCGGAGCAGGTGGAGAACGCGCATCCCCCGGAGGCGGCCACTGGACAGTTCGCAGGCGTCTCGATGGACGAGGACGACGAGGACGACGAGGACGACGAGGACGACCCGGACGACGACATACCGTTGGCCTACCGTAACCTTCCTACGGACTACACCATCGACATGCTGGCGAAGAGTGCGGGCAAAAGTTTCGCAGTTACGGTGGCCGCGGGCAACGACGGCTGCAGCTTGATCGCGGCGACGTCGATGTAGCGCCTGTCGAGGCGTTGTGCATGATTCAAACTGGGAGGGAGATCTGAGCTGGAGGGTGAACGTGATATGCTCCGAGCGCTCGAGCGGACAATGAACTGGGGTAGGACCGTGACTGAAGGGGGAACTGACAATTACTGAAAAAGGGGGTCATGGTTGGGGCGTTTGCTGTCGGCTGAGACGGGCGCGATGGGGGCAAATGCGGTGGGGTCTGACATAGGCTGCGGTAGCGTGACTAAATATGGGGGGTGTGACAGGCCTTTCAGGGGTGCCCGAGGGACCCCTTCTAAGCGTGTTCATGGTTGTGACATGTTTCGAAACGACCTTGCCTTTCGGTTCAAGTTCCGACAGGTTCAGCCGTAACGTTACCTGTCGCGGCAATTGAAACCACGGCGGCTACGAGTCAGAATGTTATCTTGATTCCACTTTGATTTCGAGCACTTAGGATTGCAACCTCCCGAGGGTTAGATTTTCGACTACTTTTCGATAAAAATAGTATACTTAAACATATGTTAACAATGTGGTAGAAGTGTATAATGTTCATTCGTCAATGGCTTGTGTTTCTTGCCGATATGCTGATGTGCCTGTGTATGGGGTTTTCTGCCTCGGTTGTGTTTTTGTCTTTGATTAAAAAATCGGCGACTAAGTGATCCCGCATGTGCGAGATATACGAATTTGATTGGACAAACAGTACACTACTCTTGCACGACCCGCGGCCCATTCACGACCAGGTACAAAAGCTCTTGCCCGACCCTTGAAGATTCATTTCCCCTTGTTTCTTCTGACATACGCACCTTCAACCATACCTTCAAACATCTGCTACTTACCTTGCAAGCATTGCCATCTGCAGGTATTATAGTGTGGCGCTTGCGATTACATAGCACGCTACCTCCAATATGAATGCACCTCATTTCCCTGCAGACTTACCTGTTCAGCTTGAACGACTGCACATAGAATTCGAAAAATGTCGTGTGTGCCAATCCTGGAATGTGTTTCTAATTCGCGAGGAACTGTTCGCCGATCCTGCGCTGCATCCTAGACATGACCCCGCTTACGCGAAGTGGAGGTTTATCCGCGAAACGCGGGAAACATGGTATTTTCAACTGTTGGATGAGCATGTATACTCCGACGAGCAAGGCGTCGCTGACATAGGAACCCCAGTGACAATGCCGGTTCCCACGGACTATATTCCCGAGTTGATCGGCGCCGATGCCTCTCCCGAGAATGATGATGATGGAAAGTGGTGCAACTGCCGTTAGGAAACATATACGCTTGTGTACAGTCTTTATTTTATATTTGCAAGTTCACATTAGATACTTACACTAATGTATTATTCTGCTAGCTTAATACACCAACACTTACCCTTATTTATGTGCTCCTAGACATCCTAGACAATTATTTGGTGTGTATAGATTGAATTTGTATGATGATATAGATTTGTGTATCATATGCTAGTACCCATCTCAGTTGCAACTTGTTTTCTGGGAATTGAAGCATCCGAATATGCACATCCATAAACGTGTACCGTGCATACTGACCTAAATTGCACATGGATGTACCCATATTTGCATACGGGAATCGGCGACTAAGTGATCCCGCATGTGCGAGATATACGAATTTGATTGGACCAAAAGTACACTACTCTTGCACGACCCGCGGTTCACTCACGACCAGGTACAAAAGCTCTTGCCCGACCCTTGAAGATTCATTTCCCCTTGTTTCTTCTAACATACGCACCTCCAACCATACCTTCAAACATCTGCTACTTACCTTGAAAGCATTGCCATCTGCAGGTATTATAGCTCCACATTTATCCTCACAATATATATATTTTCGACTTTTGCTATGGGCGATCACTCAGAGGAAAAAACGTGACTAATCTGTACCTAATTCGGACTTTTTAGGTACCTGCATATCACAGTTTAAGTATCTATTTGACACCAGTTAGACACAGTTTAAGTATCTGTTAGACACAGTTTAGGTATGATTTAGACACAGTTTAGGTATGATTTAGACACAGTTTAGGTATGATTTAGACACAGTTTAGGTATGATTTAGACACAGTTTAGGTATGATTTAGACACGGTGTAAGTATCTATTAGATACAATTTAGACATCTGTTAATAACCGTTTTAGTACCCGCTGTTTTATCACCGTATGTTTTATTCGGGAGCGCTCGCGTACGTGTGTGTATACATATATACATACGGTGCAGCAACGATTTTGCTATTGTATTACGATGCAAACTGTGAGGTGTGTGTAGATATCATACATACATGTTAGAATGACAGATGTGGATAATTACATTCACTCCAAAGGCAATAATAGGCAAATAAAGTACAAATGCGTGATGCTAGAGTACAAACAATGCACGAATGACCATTGAAGCAGAATTGCATCAGAAGTAAAGCAAGATATAACTAATAAATAACGGTTATTAAAGTTGGACTGAGTTTCTCTTATAAATGTAAATACTGCTAACCGTTGAGAAACCACTACTATTAACCGTTTAAGTCAACAATTTATTTACTTGGTATGTTCGGATCAATCTTTGACCAGTCAACGTTTTGTCAACTGATATTAACGTTACGCCCACGCAATAACTCTTAGAGCTGATAACTCATACAGCATGCTTTCCTAGCCGTGTTCGTTATTCTTGCATGCAGCAAACAAAATGAAGTTTCAGATACATGATCCATTACTGTATGCCATGCGAGCATGCACTGCGTGGGTAGCTAAGCACACGAAACAGAACAACGCATAATTATGCATGCATCTCAGCAAATAAAGTCAACACATTTATTACAACATAAATTTTGATACTTACTATGTGTAAGATTCTACAGCACTGTTCTACTCGAGAAGTTCTTTAGAATTTCTACTAAGACTATACCACTAGCCACTTGAACAAAGTCGTCAGCCAGCGCAACTAGCGAAAGGCGGTCTCAGCGTCATCGACGACAGGCGGACCGTGTCGACATGCCAGCAGCAGTTCCCAGTTCCAGCGAAATCTGCGGTTGCACAAAACGCCAGGCCTAGTTAGCACAAAAATAATAGAAATAACGGAAATAGAGGTTACAATAAATGCAGCACAGCGAGCATGTCACACAAGCAAGTCATATCAGCAAGCTCACCTGCGCATTTGCCCAGTGATGTTCTTGATGCTACCCGCCCCATGGGCGCTGCCACTCAGATATTACGGTGTTAGCATTCAAAACAAATATACAACACAGACAACTGATATTCTCATTGGGGTGAGTTGGCTTCGAACCAACAACTCCCAGCCCGATGGGCTGGAGAGACGCACATACTACTGTGTCTACCACCCCCTTCTACGCAATGAACACCAGGCATGCGTGCGCGCGAATGGCAGTAAGCACAGCAAAGCTAACACCCATAAACACCACTCAAACCTGGTAAACAACAAAATACGAGCCGCTCGTGGAAAATACAATCACAAACATGAAAGCCTACAAAAACAAATACAAGCAGACCAGTGCACGGTACTGCTTTACAGCGGTTGGCGGCCCGAGCTGAACGGCGTTTATGATTGTAGTTAAACGTTCTATCTAATTCTACCTTCCCTGTAGCCATGAACAGCTACAGGTCAACAGGCCGCGGACGATCATGGTAGTATCATATCTCGATTCGATATATTCAACATCGTCGATTACTGGTGCGTGTGCTGTCAGATCGAAATAAATGCCGATCGAATCAAAATGGGTTGGCAGCCTGGCACAAATATCGATCCAGATATCATTCGAACGACATCGTCCGCCATGGAGAACCGCGCTGACCGCTGTAGCTGTTCACGTGTAGACAAAAGATAGAAGCACCGATTAGCCGCACAAACGTTGTCCAGCCCACGCCGTCAACCGCTGCAAAGCAGTATAGAGCACTGATTTGGTTGTATTTCCTTTGAGCTTTCCTTTTTGTCATTATTATATTTTGCACGAGTAGCATGTACTTTGTTGTTTACTAGCATACGTGCGCATACAGGCCTGGTGTTCATTGCCTAGAAGGGGGTGGTCGATTTGTGCGTCTCACCAGCCCATCGGGCTGGGAGTTGTTGGTTCGAAGCCAACTCACCCCGCTGAGATTTTCAGTTTTCTGTGAGGTGTATTTGTTTTGAATGCTAACACTGTGATATTTGAGTGGCAGCGCGCATAGGGCGGGGAGCATCAAGAATATCACTGGGAAAATGCGCAGGTGAGCTTGTTGATATATACGACTTGTTTGTACATGTTCGCTCTGCTGCGTGTATTGTAATTATTGTAATAAGCTCTGTTTCCGTTATTTATAGTATTTTTGTGCTAACAAGGCCTGGCTTTTGTTTTGTGCAACCGCAGATTTCGCTGGAATTGGTAACCGACTGCTGATGGAATGTCGAAACAGTCCACCTGTCGATGACGCTGGGACCGCCTTTAGCTAGTTGTGCTGCTAGACGATTTTGTTAAACTGACTTGTGGTACAAGCACAGTAGAAGATCTGTAGATCTACTCGAGTAGAATAGCTTTGTAGAATCCGAGAACGTAAACTACTATAGACTGTAAGTGTCAAATTTTATGTTGTAATAAACGTGTTTACTTTCCTGAGATGCATTCATATGCTTTGTGCTGTTTCGAATGCCTAGTCACCCACCCAGTGCATTGTTTGCTCTGTGCATGTGCAGTTTATGTTGTGCTGTTAGACACATAGTTTCACAATTTCGAGTAGTTCTTGCATGGACGCAACGGTAACAATTCGTGCCAACTTATTTAATACGTTGACTCAAATACTAAAGTGAGAGTCAAATACTACTTGCAAGCATAACGATAAAATATATTATATTGACTTCAACGGTTAGTAGTATTGGTTTCTGAATTGGGTCACGTACGGCAATATTATTTTCTCAACGGCAATATTATTTTCTCAACGGTTAGCTGTACTCGTTTCTCAACGGTTATTATCAGCATATATACGCGCGAATAAAACATACGGTGATTAGAAGGAACCTAAACAATGCCTAATAAGCACCTAGCGGGTACTAAAACGGTTATTAACAGATGTCTAAACTGTATCTAATAGATACTTAAACTGTGTCTAAATCATACCTAAACTGTGTCTAAATCATACCTAAACTGTGTCTAAATCATACCTAAACTGTGTCTAAATCATACCTAAACTGTGTCTAATAGATACTTAAACTGTGTCTAACTGGTGTCAAATAGATACTTAAACTGTGATATGCAGGTACCTAAAAAGTCCGAATTAGGTACAGATTAGTCACGTTTTTTCCTCTGAGTGCGCGACGCTCGCTTCAACTGCTAATCATCTTGCAAGCATTGTTATCTACAGGTATAAAATCCTGCAATATCGTGGCCACGTTATGCCTTCAATTCTACGATTCGGAGTTTATGGGACACGCGATCGTGATGAAGCCACTGCAGACGCTATCAATACACATGGAATGGTCCACCTGCGATGTCCTCAATGCAATGTAGACCGCTGGATGATATGTAAGTTCTTAAACACCTCCGAGGACAGACATACGGGACACCGACATGACTTAGGGATCGTTTGGTGGCGCTACACCCGGAGAATTCGGAAATACATGTTTTTTGACCTTCAAGAACCGGAACTTTATCCCGACCAGAGCCCAATAGGGAACGAATGGGTTACCCCAAGGACACTGGTCATTCCAATCGACGTCACTTGGGCGCTTATTATTCCGCGGCATCAACGAGAAGAGGAAATCGACCTATATTGCGTGCGATGCAATTGCCTTGACCAATAAAGCTCTGCCATTTATGTTCTCCGATAGAGCGTCAACATTGCGGTCAACGTTACCTCGCTATCGAGGGAATTAAAACCTACAAGTGCCGCAAATAATTGTGGATTGAAGATATAGATTCCAATGTATCAGCAATATAGTAGCCTTAGCACGGTGAAATGATCGAAATCTCTTGCCTAGAAGACATCATAGACAAATATTTGGTGTATTTTGAATAAATTTGTATGATGATATAGATTTGTGTATCATATGCTAGTACCCATCTCAGTTGCAACTTATTTTACGGGAATTGAAGCACATGAATACGCACATTCATAAACGTGTACCGTGCATGCTGGCCTAAATTGCACATGGATGTACCCATATTTGCATACTTGTACATGATATGCACGCATATGAGCAAAAATGCAACAAAAAAATCTACCGGGACTCGCCGAGTACGAAAGCATCATGCACAAATAAATAATTCGAGTAATATTTTGCAATAAAAATTGCGGGACGACTTACGTGTCGCTTACGTGTCGCTTACGTGGCACATTTCAGATGACGTGACAATAACTTTTAGACGACGAAAATTGTGTCAAAATGAAGGCTTTTAGACGACGATCGAGATTCATTTATTCCCAATAGTCTGTTACAACGACACCGACCGCGTGATGGACCTCTGGCACATCTTGTCTGAGTCCGCCAAACAGTCACCGTACGTCGCCCCCCTGTATCTGATGGTGTTGCGCGAGTTGCGTGCGGGTACGGTCTTCACTTTTGCCCGCCTTGCTCTCCGCATCCGCCTCGCCTTTCGGGACGAGAGCCCCCTTGCCACACTCTCGTCCTCTGTCGCTCCCGACATCCCGTCCGAGGGCTCTGGCTACCGCCCTAAGCAGGCGCCCCAGAAGCCCAACCCATCTCCGCGTTCCCCTGTTGCCATGGCTCTTCGCATGCAGAAGCAATCGTCGGCGCCCTTGGAGGGCAAGTGGACGTCCGACTCGCCCAACTCCATGTACCTCAAGTGGGTGGGCACAGGTTTTCCCTGCACCGTCTGCTTCCGCATGTGGCACGTCACGGACTCCCACCCCGACACCAAGGGTGCCTGCCCGTACGTGTGCGTCGAGGCATTCGCGAACAACAGGCACCTCGAGACATCGCGAGCGGCCACTGCCCGCCCGCCGCTTGATGCATCCGCCGCCGCCCTCACGGCACCGCCCCCTGCAGTGGACCCGCCGGCTCCACCCACGGAGCAGCCTACTGCGGCAGCGTTCCTCTCCGCCCGCCTCTCCCTGCCTGCACCAATTGCAGGTGATGCGATCGACACCGTCGGCAGCGGCTCTCTGGTGGTGCCAACCACGGACGATGCCGCCTATCCGCTGCCTGATGACATCGAGGAGCCTGCTTGCTACGGCGCCGTCTTCGACGACGAGGACGACACCGATTGGCCGGCATTGCGCTCTTCGCCTGTATGGTTGCCCAAGATCAACGGCAGTGTGAACGAAGAAGTTCCACAACCCTAAAATTGGATTCGGGTTTGAGATGTGAGAATGTACTAGCGCCATGCATGGAATTGCTTCTAGCTAGGTTGAAAAAGGCCTCTTCGAGTAACATTCTAACATTTCTTCTAGCCGCCTGTCCGGGTGTACCGGCTGGCCCTGCAGTGCACCTCCCTCCTTCGGGGTGAGGTGGTGTCACGGGGATGCTGACTTCCCCCCCCCCTAGGGGGGAGCAGTGGTGCACCCTGAGTGTCACCCCTCGCCTGGATGTCACTTGCAGTGCTGCCTGTGTCACCGTGTCACAGGCTCCCGAAACACTTAGCCAGAACATCTTATTATTTTATCTGACTTTAGTATTCCACGAGCCGGCATACCTGCATTTTCACAGTCACAAAGCAGGATATATATATTCATATTTCTCCTGTTTGATCACAGATGTAGGACGATGATGGTGGTGATAATGAACTTCTGTGCGAACAGGAGGGGCCTGTCGCACAATGTCGCTCACCCTAGGGGTAGGGGAGGGTAAAGTAGTAGTAACTTGCGAAGAAACAGATTTTGAACCGATAGTGACCACGCCATCTCCAACACCCTTCTCGCAAAAATAGACATCGGACACTCGGGAATCCACAACGGTCTGAGCACCACCAACCTGCGTGCTAGGCTCAGAAACAACAATCTGCAAGACAACAGGTGGAGAAACCGCCGATGATGCTCCCACAAAATCTGAGCTCCGAAAATGCGTAAGAGCGCGTGCCATAGAACGAATAAGGCCAACGGTGTGTGCGCGGTTAAGCGAATCCAAACTCTGCATCGTTCCATCAATAGTTGCTAAAAGAGCCATGAGCTCCTCACTCGAAGAAATCTGCTGAGATTCCATCAAAGAAAACGAGATCTACAGATGAAATAACGCAACAAAAATCGTAGGAGTCCACCTCGTCGTAACTGCCCAAAGCCGAACCTAACTGCTTCCAGAAAATCGTAGAAACCCAATCTGAGCGCGCCACAAGGCGTCGACGCACCCTCTCGAAAGAGATAACGACAAATAGTAAAATTTCTACGCTAAAATCACAACACGCAAGCGTGAAGTGGGACCAAAACCTGCTAGAAACAGCAAGTCAAGGCAGTGGAGACCCGAGAGCCGACGGAACAAACGGATCACTAGACTCGTATAGATGGACATAAATACTGAGTCTAGGTCACTAGCTGTACACCGAGAATGACACACTGGATATGGCACCTGACTGTACGAACTAGTCAGGCTGTCATTTCCAGCATCTATGATAGTATTCTGGATGGTACATAAAATGATACCTCCAGATACTAAGTAATCAGAGCAATGCTCATAGTAATCTCTATCAGCTATTTGTCAGATATCAAAGTGAATTCTGAATATACTGGTTAAGACATGCATCGAAGTGTGATGATTTTTCTGATTCAACTGTCAAAATGCATAAGTGGAAGATGGTGTTGCTCCAGCGATATATGAGAGTGCATGGACTGTGCTCAACAGTGACCAACTGTTTTCATAAGCACAGCATATTGCCTTCGGGTCTGGAGATATCTCCATCCAGCCCTACAACATGTTGTTTGATCCTGTTCCCATATGTATCGCCATCGCTGACAGTCCACACGCACATGTGTGTGTGTGGACTGGTATGTATGCATTAGACATGTGATATATATATTGTCAATTACATTGATCATTAACACTTACTGATTGAGTGTAATGTCAATATATATATATATATATACAACGTATATATCTAAAACATGTATTGACATAAGTACTGAGATAAGTATAGTGATAAGTATTGTGTACTGAGATAAGTACTGAGGTGAGTATTTTCATGTATACTTACTGTGTATACTGCATGTTGTGTAAATATTGTGTATACTGTGTATACTATATATTGTGCATGTTATACTCACTGCTGGTTAACACATTTTCCACATACATATGTCTTTGCTCAATGTGTATGTGTGGGTGTGCTGTTTGAATACATACATCTGAAATATGTAATGATAAGTCAAGTTAAGTTAACTTTATCAACCATGCAAGTCTGTATACCACTGGACAGCGTGAAACATGGCATGATATATCATATATCTCAGTTGTAATATTCTAGATGATATGAAGGTATATTTTCACAGACAGTTCCGATGAGCATCCGGCACGATTGTATCATGAACAGGAGAATAGATATCCACTCCCAAATCCTTCGTCATGGATATCTAAGCTAATTCCTGTCTAACCGAATCTGCCGGCATCTTATGCTGCCTGGATTATTTTTATAGAACATTTGGCTATCAATGCCCAACGTACATATGAATCATGCAATGATATCATGTACATCTATATATATAGTATTCACTCTGGCTTACCACCACGCATTGTGCGATATGTGCCAAGCAACAGAGGCACGTCCGATTGTCACATCAGACCGTGATAATCACGACGCGTGTCCCGGCGTGACGGGGCAAGCAAGGCTACACACGAAGCGATTCACAGCGTGAAACACACATACTGCAGGTATGAGCGAAGGTCGCTGCATACACAGACTATATCACCATGCACCACGTGATCGATCCGTACACGCGTGACAATGCATGTTGCGTTACGAACACATGCATGTAGGCAGCTGGCTCGATAACGCGTACCCTTGGAAAATATAAACGTCTCAAAGCCGAACTTGTGCGTGGTTGTCAAGAACGGACCGTTCACTGCGCGTGCGTATATGCACTATTTGCAATATTCTAGCAATAGTCGCACTGACCACTATTCTTACAAACAAGTCGTGACTTTGTGTACGATAGGTGTATTGTATCCGTGCTGTCCTGAGCTGAGCTTTGGATGCAGCTGGCTCGTTTATATCATGTACATCTATACTGCATGTTGTGTTATAATATGTTGCTGCTCGCGCACACAACTTCTTGTTACGAATGACATGATGTTGTTATTTATAACAGTCGCTTAATGCGATTTCGCACTGCACTGCATAGATGCGCCTCATTTTGCATGCGCCTTTCTGCACACTGCATACATGCGCCCGCTTGGTGCGAATTATGAACATCGCTGACGCGCTTGGTGCGAATTATGAACATCGCTGACGCGCTTGGTGCGAATTATGAACATCGCTGACGCTCATTTTGTCATTCGCGCGCTTGATTCTCGCATGTCGTACAATGATTTGCTATTATCGACAGTATACACGTACGATGCGTACGTTCGTGCGCACACCGTGTCGTTGCTGTCGTAAGCAATTTGTTCGCTGCTGCAATGCTGTTATATGCGAATATAGTCGCGCTGATGATGATATGTGCAAACGTCGCTCGTCGCTGGCGATATGTTGTGCAAACGTTGTCGCGTTATATGCAGTTATGCTGATATCGGCGATATTAGCGAACGTCGTCACACTGTATACAATATATATGTGACTATCTGCTGCACACACTTGTTCTCCTTGTCGCCTGAGCGAAGGATACCACTGTCACGGTCCTTGACGGACTTGATATATGGCACGGTTGTTATTGAACTGTAATAGCTACGCGCAAGAGTTTGGTGGGTATGAGTGCAGCAGTCTGGTGACCGGAAGTGCTTGCTTGAGCCCAATGCTCCTCATATACTCTAATGCTCTCACACGTCGCACGTGTTACCACCATCGGGTTGTGAACCCGAGAGCACTAGGTGAACTTCCCGCATCGGCTAGACGATATAGCCATTGATGCTCGCATGTTGTTCTGTTCATGCGAGAAGCGAAGATGCGTCTTGTCAGAACAAGTCACTTCGTTCTTTTAAAGATGTATCTTGCTTCGCCATCTCGATGCCATATACTTGGCCTCTCGATGACAGATGTCCGTCACTCACCTTAGGTGGATGACAGACATTCTGACTGTACATGTCATAGTCGACCGTACTGACAATACTTGACGACTTTATGTCATTATGACACATGACATGGCATGACATGTATGACACTTATGTCATCGGTCATATCCCTGACAAAAACCATAGCGAAAACGGGGATTCTGGAGTTCCCGTATTCGTTAGTGCAGATGAGACACTCCCTCACGCTGTCTAAGTGTGTGTAGTAAGAAGTACACAACACGGCACCTCGTGAAATTACTTCTACTCGCTTCTTGCGAAAAATATCAGCCATTGACATCGCGTTCGACTTATTGCATTATGTTTTCACGAGGAATTAGTTCCGAAATGAAAATATGCACGTGCGCAGCCATCAAAATCCTCATGGATTTCATCCAAATCCTGGACGAAAATCAAAATGAAAAAGATTGTAATGAGATGCTTTGCTTTCTTCGACAAATTGAATTATTATAATTTATTAGGGTCATAAAATACGGTGACGGGATCAACCATATTAAATGTACTTTGGAATAGGAACGAAAAGGATGGCCATTAAAATCGGACGATGTTAATAGTTATACAAAGATCAACCCGAGCAAATATGCTATGCTTGCCAGCAAAATGTAAATCATCCAAATACCGACAATGGCGCTTCGGAATTGACTCCAGCCCTCATTCCGGACTCCTGTCTATAACGTCTCAACTTGCACGGAGGAAATGCCATTTACTCTTTTGTGTCATAGAACACATCCAGGCAAACGTCACAAATCAAATTCACTGCTGCACAGGATATGCACATCCACACCTAAGCTACGGATTTGGTAACATTCATCATGACTTCAATTGCACTGGGATCGTTTGCATTCTGAGACACAAAAAACCGGTAACTTCCAGGAAAGATTTGCCGCGCGTACTCTGGGGGTCGGGAAGTAAAGCTGATGGCATCTGCTGTGATATTCACGAACACCTGGCATCCAATAGCACAATTCTGAGATATCATTGTCTATTCAAAAATGCCTGCGGGGAACATCTTATGGCCTCCGGCATCCAAAAATTGTGAAACACTTCGCGGATAGAAAATGCTTTATCAAGTCCTGTCCTCACACTGCCTACTTTGTGTTTTACCCATATTATGAAGGGATGCCATCTGGGGTTAGTACTTAAGAAGCAATTTGCTGGAGCACCATCCTTCTTGTTGGGCCATTCAGGCGTGGGCAATCTCTCGTCGAGTGTCATCTCAGGCAAAGGAAAGGTGGAATCAAATGCATTTCCTCCGCACAAGCTGGCAACCTCGGGCAGCAGAAAGCAGCGAAGTGGCGTGCAATAAGAAAGTCTTGGAACCTCGGGCAGAGCGACACAGCGAAGCGAGTTGATTTCTCATCAGGTGTTGAGCGCAGCGACCTACTTGGCTCCAGGTCTCCAAAACATGCATGTGCTGAATGACACCTCTTCATGTTGGGGCTGTGCACATGAAAAAAATGCGATGCACAGCATGTTGGTGAAAAAGTGGAACCTACCGCCTTTGTCTGCCCCGGATCCATGTAGGCCTGTACAGGATTTCCCCACCCTCTCCAACCCGACCTCATGCGCAGTATTTCCCCACCCTCTCCAAGCTGACCTTAAGCGCAGTATTTCCCCACCCCTCCAACCCGACCTTAAGCGCAGTATTTCCTACCCTCTCAAAGCTGACCTCATGCGCAGTATTTCCCCACCCTCTCAAAGCTGACCTCATGCGCAGTATTTCCCCAACCCTCAAAGCTGACCTCATGTGCAGCTGACCTCATGTGCAGTATTTCCCCACCCTCTCCAAGCTGACCTCGTGTGCAGTATGTCCCCCCTCTCAAGCTGACCTCGTGTGCAGTATTTCCCACCCTCTCCAAGCTGACCCGTGTGTATTTCCCCACCCTCTCCAAGCTGACCTCATGTGCAGCATTTCCCCACCCTCTCCAAGCTGACCTCATGCGCAGTATGTCCCCACCCTTTCAAAGCTGACCTCATGTGCAGCATTTCCCCACCCTCTCCAAGCTGACCTCGTGTGCAGCATGTCCCCACCCTCTCCAAGCTGACCTCATGTGCAGTATTTCCCCACGCTCTCCAAGCTGACCTCATGCGCAGTATTTCCCCAACCTCTCCAAGCTGACCTCATACGCAGCATGAAGAAGTTGGGGAAATACTGACCTCACGCGCTCGTATTCAGCCCACACCTGCCGGCGGTCACGAGCACATTACAGTACGCGCGGTTGCGCCCATCGATCGAAATGTGCATCTTCCACATAGAGCTCTGCTCATGTCACGCGTGAAATCATGTATAACCGTCCTCAGATGACGGTCACAAAGGCACTTCAAAGCAACGAGAGTCATGCCTTCTGCCCCCAGCTCGATTGTGCACTTGTGTGCCGCTGCCCTGTCCTCACATCCCTGGGCACTTATGACCATGTTTAGGGTGCTTCATCCGGAGGGCATGCAGGGTGCGGGCGGATGGCGGGGGAGCGCGCTGCTTGCCTTCGTGAACCCGACCAATCGACGATAATACCGAATGACGCCAACCCCGGGTGGATCATGTGCGTATACCTAGGCAAGCGCGGCCCCTCCCAGGTGAGACCTCTTCCCATCTCCTTCCACAGTTTGCACTGCTACAGTGCCAGGACGCCCGGTGCTGCTGTTCGTTGGGGTGACTTGAGCTGACGGCTGACATAGGATATTGAGAGGCTCCACAAAGCCTCCGCGCGCCCTGCACGACATGATGGGGGGTCTGCGCGCCCTGCACGATGGGGGCTCCGCGCGCCCTGCACGATGGGGGCTCCGCGCGCCCTGCACGACACGATGGGTGGTCCGCGCGCCCTGCACGATGGGGGCTCCGCGCGCCCTGCACGATGCGGAGCGACACCTGCACGATTACATAGCCACCGCGAGCGCCTTGGTTGACAACAGTTGTAGATACTGTGGCGAGCAGGCTGTTCGCAGCCAGCAGCTGCTTGAGGCTCCCAGCTTGCTGTGAGGACGTCACGGTCGCCTCCACGAGGGAGAAGGAGGTATATGCCAGCCCGAAGCCAAAGGCGAAGAGCGGGCTGGCGTCGGAAAAGAAGTAGCTACGCTTGTACTGCAACGTGCTCGGGCCCCAATTGCCGACCACCTGTCGACCCACTCATTTGCCATCCCACCTTCTTACGCAATGCTGCGGCTGTGGTGCATGCCTCGTGCTGATAGGTGCCCGTGGCGCGTTGGCTCGCTCAACTGCAGCCGTTGATACCGGTCGCATCTCGCTAGGTGACATATCTCGCGAGATTCAGGCACATCTGGCGCACCAGGGCAGATGATGCAATCAAAAAAATATCAAACTCGAGGACTGAAGGTGGCAGATGGGAATAGGCAAACCTGGCTCAGCCCGGAGGAAAACGGGGGGAGGCGCACCTGGCTCAGCCCGGAGGAAAACGGGGGGAGGCGCACCTGGCTCAGCACGGAGGGAAAACGGGGAGGCGCACCTGGCTCAGCCCGGAGGAAAACGGAGGAGGCGCACCTGGCTCAGCCCGGGAGGAAAACGGGGAGGCGCACCTGGCTCAGCCCGGAGGAAAACGGGGGAGGCGCACCTGGCTCAGCCTGGAGGAAAACGGGGGGAGGCGCACCTGGCTCAGCCCGGAGGAAAACGGGGGGAGGCGCACCTGGCTCAGCCCGGAGGAAAACGGGGGGAGGCGCACCTGGTGCAGCGCGGAGGCTCCAGGGCCGCCGACTTGGCCGACATTTCGAGGCCAGCTGTTTGACAGTCTTCCGCTAGGTTCTGCACGACCTGTGACAGCCGCTCTACCCACTCCAGGTGTGAGACTCGAGGGCGCAACGGGGAGCCACACCGATGCCGCGCACGGGCCAAACGAGGTCAGGCACCCCTCTGTATACAATGGGCCACGTGGAAGGCATGCTTCTGATTCCTGATCGCGCTTCGTTCAGCTTACTCACGGCCTAGCCATGGCACTAACCTGTCAACACGTCGAGCAGCCCACGGCTGGCAAACTCCCCTCCGCGCCCCGCCGAGACCAACGCGTCGATACCGTCAAGCAGATGGTTGTCCTTGCCGAATGTGATCGGGCGACCGTGCACAAGGGCAACCACCAGCGGCGCCTTCGAGCGTTTGGCCTGGGTCACGGCCTCCAGCAGCTCCTGCATTTATCCGTTGACCCCTCAAGCCCACCGCTTTAGTCCACCGACGCCTCAAGTCCGCTGCCCGGCTGCATGCAGGACAGCCCTGGCTGGGCGCACACGTGTCTGCTGCTCGAACATCCCTGGGTGTGCACCTGCTGCCCGCTGGATAGTTCCAAGGAATCGCGATCTCCGCCACCACCAGCTCTGCTCACGGACCGCCCCATGCGACCCCCCGGCACGTCTCCATCAAAACGGTTTGAGCATTCATCACTGTGGCAGGGGACTATGTGTATATATCGTGGCCCAGGGAATATGGGAGGCTTCACAACATCGCGGAGATTGGGCTGCAGTGCTCTGAGGTGGCGGCTGAGGCGCTCGTGCCGGTGTGTCTGTTGCTAGCACAACAGGCTTGCTTGCAGGCGTCAGCGCTTCTCCGCTGCATTCCAGAGACAGCTTCGAACAATTTATCGCAAAAACGGAGTCATTTTGCACCAGCCAAGTTCTCCTTTGAAGCGCCGCGATTCACATTCACCTCAACCATACGCACATAGGTAGCTAGGAATTGCTTAAATTACTTCCTCGAGGGCGCGGGGGGGAACACCTGCCCTGCTGCAGGGCAGGGCAGCCAGCTCCCCTGATCCCGAGCTGGAAGGGGCTATCGAAGATGAGTTGACTAGAGTACCGCACGGCTGAGACGGTGGACGTTCCCTTCGAAAAGAAAGATAGACTCGAGAAGGAATCATAGCGATATCAAGAGCTGCTTGGAGAAATGCGGGAGCAGATGAGGTGTCTGAACCCCAAGATGATAAACCCACAGGCAGGGGCGGCTGGTGGAAGCAGATCGTTGAGGGGAGTCCTGGGGCTAAGAGGGAAGACATGTCTTCCTGACAAACCTTACCACGACCGCTGGTCATTTGCCTCGCGATTGCCGCCCGGGCGATGCGCACAGACGCTAGATATTGGACCCTGCGCGGACCTATCTGCACGACGCAGCGATGCGCACAGACGCTAGATATTGGACCCTGCGCGGACCTATCTGCACGACGCGCGCGTGCGCACCGACGCTAGATATTGGACCTGCGCGGACCTATCTGCCTGACGCGCGTGCGCACAGATGCTAGATATTGGACCCTGCGCGGACCTATCTGCACGGCCATGGCGTGCGCACAGGCTAGATGTGGACCCAGCGCGGACCTATCTGCGCCCAACGCGGCGATGCGCACAGGCCGCTAGATGTTTGGACCCTGCGCGGACCTATCTGCATGACGGCGATGCGCACCAGGCTAGATATTATTGGACCCTGCGCGGACCCTATCTGCACGACGCGAGCGTGCGCACCGGCGCTGAGATATTGGACCCTGCGCGGACCTATCTGCACGACGCGGCGATGCGCACAGACGCTAGATATTGGACCCTGCGCGGACCTATCTGCACGACGCGGCGATGCGCCCCAAAGACACTCCGGACCTCATGGAGAGGGGAGAGGAGATCGACGTCACAACCTGTGTGAACTCGCGCGAAGCATCCGGCCGTCTCACAACACTGTAAAGGGGGTTTATCATTCCTCGCTCTATATCCGGTACAGCAAGCTTCAGCTCAGAGCGCGTCTGGGCAGCACTGCACCGACTCCCAGCGGGACGGCAGCTCTGAAACTCACCACTGGCCTTTCTGGAAGAGAAAGCTTCCGCTAAGGTGGAAGGCTTGCAAACGTGGCGAGCCAATTTCGCCACCAGCGGCAGGAAGAATATACTGACTGCAACGGCCACACAGGCACCGGCGGCTGCCGTCCCACCGGCGCTGCAACCACTGATGGCATCCGCACCACATTCGCCGGCCTCTCACCGCCGCACGCTGCGAAGGGTGCAACGAATAGAGGAATGCGCGGGGAGGTAACGCACCCCTCCTCGATCTGCGCCGGGCCGTAACCCTCAGAGCAGGAGTGCACGCTGTCCCCTGACCCCGCCACCATATGACACATGACGCCCTTCATGCCGCGCCCAAGCCACAGCGAGGTCGCAAGACGCGACCTGGCGGAAAAGCAATTGCTCGTGCAGCACTTGCTCGTTCACCATGCGCAGCTTCAAGGGCAGCGCCACGTGGCTGCAGCAGGGAGCCCACCAACAGCAAGGATAATGAGATCTGCTCGAGCGGCGAGGTCGACAGCTGTCTGCAGCATGGTCAGGTTTAGTCCGTGTCCGGTGACGTTGTCCACGTTGCTGCCGCGGGCATACTCAATTTGAGGTGCCCGTCCATGCGCAGCCATCTGCGAGGACGGAACCCTGCGTCTCACCGAGGCACTCCACGAAGCCCCGATGGCTGCTGCAACACGAACGGGAAGGTGCCGAAAGCTCGACTTTTGCGCAGCGCACCTGCGCCGCAGCTTCCTGGAGGACCTCCACAAGGGTGGCCACGCGCGAGTCAGTGGCCAGTGGCTGGAAGGTTTTGCCCAGGAGAGCACAGCTCGCCTCGCAGCCATTGGGCAGTGCGCAATATTTTCCAGCCCTGCGAAACCCCAGATTATGGCCATCACGACGTTATCTGCGAGGGGGAATGCCGCGAGTGCACGACAAGGCACGCCCCTCCGACAAGGGCACGCCCCTCCCGGCAAGGTACGCCCCTCCCGGCAAGGCGCCCCTCCCGACAAAACCGCCCTCCCGACAAGGCACGCCCCGCCCCTCCCGACAAGGCACGCCCCTCCGACAAGGCACGCCCCTCCGGCAAGGCACGCCCCTCCGGCAAGGCACGCCCCTCCGACAAGGCACGCCTCGTCGGCCAAAGACAAACTAGGACGCCACGTGGGACTTGTACACACTGGGAATTGTACACTTTCAAATTGAAAGACGGACAGTTCTTCAGCATTTTGTAAAACCTTATTCCACCCTTGGTTGATGTGATGAAATATTTTCAAATCCCATACCTGGTTCATACGATCGAAGCCCATTACTTTTCTGCGACGGCGTACCACAAAGCCTCGAGCCGCAGGCAAAGCCAAACTATGACAAGTCAAACTATGACCACTGCAAAGCCCGAGTGCAAGACCAAACGCCCACGTGTGCGTGCAGCGGGTACTGTTACGGGTATTGGGTGGGCCTTGTGAGCGCACTGCGGGGAGCCCTCGGTGCAGGCGCCCAAAGGACCAATCACAGCGATGGTGCGCCCGGCGAACTTCTCGAGGTCCAATGGCAGAATGGCATCGCGCGCTGCCGCGAGGGGAGCGTTCTTCAGCACCACCACACCTTGCTGAGCCGCCTCCAGAGACAGCTGCGTGCATAAGGCTCCCCTTAGCCTCCAAGGGAGGGACACCGTCCAAGGGTAGTACCCCGGACCTGGAGGTGCCGGGCCAGGGAGGTACCCCGGACCTGGAGGTGCCGGGCCAGGGAGGCACCCCGGACCTGGAGGTGCCGGGCCAGGGAGGCACCCCGGACCTGGAGGTGCCGGGCCAGGGAGGCACCCCGGACCTGGAGGTGCCGGGCCAGGGAGGCACCCCGGACATGGAGGTGCCGGGCCAGGGAGGTAACCCTGACCTGGTGGTGCCGGGCCAGGGAGGCACCCCGGACCTGGAGGTGCCGGGCCAGGGAGGCACCCCGGACATGGAGGTGCCGGGCCAGGGAGATATCCCACCTGGAGGTGCCGGGGGGAGCGCATTTCCACGAGCCCTTTTTCTGATTGGTAGGGTTTATCGAAGAGCCCTGGCAACAACTCCACACACCATATTCACATCATGGCCGCCCCCGAGGCACTGCGAGTGGAGCATGCGGGATGAAGCAAGATGCCAGCAGCCTCCCAATCTCAATCTGTCGAAAGCTTTTGAGGAAAAAGAAAGTTTTCATTCCACAAAGAACGATAACACAAGTTCACGTGCTCAAATGGCGTAGTCACCGTCCAATTCTTTTGCACAGTGATCTTAGGTTGGAGGATCTTTGTTAGAAGCAGCGCCATCTGACGGTTCTTCTCATAGTGTGATCAGATAATCCCTACCGTTGCTATTGGATCTGATCTTACGGGCGCCTCCCAGTCTGTGCTCCGCAGCAGCAGTGGCATCCGCCAAAGAGGCGCGCACACCGCTCCGCGTCATGCGTCATCCGCCAAAGAGGCGCGCACACCGCTCCGCGTCATGCATCATCCGCCAAAGAGGCGCGCACACCGCTCCGCGTCATGCGTCATCCACCAAAGAGGCGCGCACACCGCTCTGCGTCATGCGTCATCCGCCAAGAGGCGCGCACACCGCTCCAGCGTCATCGTCATCCACCAAGAGGCGCGCACACCGCTCCAGCGTCATCATTCATCCGCCAAGGCGCGCACACCGCTCACGTCATGCATCATCCGCCAAGAGGCGCGCACACCGCTCCGCGTCATCGTCATCCACCAAAGAGCGCACACCGCTCTCGTCATGCGTCATCCGCCAAAAAGAGGCGCGCACACCGCTCGCGTCATGCGTCATCCACCAAAGAGGCGCGCACACCGCTCCGCGTCATGCGTCATCCGCTGAGGCGCGCACACCGCTCCGCGTCATGCATCATCCGCCAAAGAGGCGCGCACACCGCTCCAGCGTCATGCGTCATCCGCCAAAGAGGCGCGCACACCGCTCCGCGTCTGTCGTCATCCTTAAAGGCGCGCACACCGCTCGCGTCATGCGTCATCCGTCAAAACGCGCGCACACCGCTCTGCGTCATGCGTCATCCGCCAAAGAGGCGCGCACACCGCTCCGCGTCATGCGTCATCCACCAAAGAGGCGCGCACACCGCTCCGCGTCATGCGTCATCCGCCAAAGAGGTGCGCACACCGCTCCGCATCTAGATACAGGGACGGACCGGCGGAGAACTTGTGGCGCAGCACGCGTGCGACTGAGGTGTTGAGCGTGCTCTCAGCCAGCATCCCGGCATGGATTGCCTCGATCACATGATCGTAAATCTCCGTGCCACACCTGTGCTCCAAGCAGATGCAGGGACTAGGACTGAGATTGAGTTCTGTTTCAGCCGTCACACGCGACGTGGTCTGCGCCAGTCATCAGGAACAATGAAAGACGTATCGAGATCTCTTGGCTGCGTGCTGGCATGCGGGGAGACTGCGCGAGAGGGAGGACACACCTGTTCTCCACGTCTACAGAGGCATTCAAACCCATCGCAGCGGCTTCCACTTCACTAGTAGCTGCCTGTGCAAACCCAACACGCCGATTTCTGCCACGTCTGAAGCTATGCCTGAGGAGCTGGCCGGCTTGGCGTGCGGACTGGCCGCCTGGCACCCGGGCAGAATGGCTTCCCTCGGTGCCCAGGCGCAGCGGCTGACACAACGCCAATGCCCCTTAGCGAACCAGTCACATCTCTCTCAGCATTTGGGATGGAGCTTTCTGCGGATTATTCCACACTTCAGCACAACGTTGGTGTCGTGAACCAATTCATCTCCGTGACGAGTTGCAGACCACAGCAGCTCCTTGACGTGTCACTGACCAAAGCAGCTCCGCACGTGGCGCTGACCGCAGCAGCTCCGTGGCATCGCATGCAATGCAGCGCACATTCAGAGATTCCCTGGACAGGATCCGGCTGCATGAGGGGCACAACTGGTCACAGTGGAAGATCAAGTCATAATGTAAGTCGCATACCTCGGCACGAATCAGGTCATGGAGATCGCCACAGTCCGATATCGAGAAGCTGTCATTGAAGCCGAGCTTGTTGATGATGTCAGCGAGGTAAGTGCTTGCATGTATTGGCCAATGGTTCCATGCCTAAGGGACGAGTGCATCGAGACAAAGGAGTTTGCATCACATCGAGAGTAATTTATTAGGCACCAAGCTACATGAGGGTCGTGGTGATGCAATACGCGAACATGGTGAGCTAGGCACAGCAGCGAGTTCAGATGCATCGGACTGCAGCTAGGCATAGTTTTATCCATGGTGTGCGGTATTTCAAGGGTGGTACTTGATAGGGGTGTGCGGCGGATGTGTGGGATGGTGCCTGGTGTGAGCGGGTGGAGGGGTGTGCGGCGGATGTGTGGGATGGTGCCTGGTGTGCTTTGAGTGACATCTTGGGGCTACCCTGTGTAAGCGTGTGGACTCGTGTGGGATGGCGCCTCGTTCGACATGGTGGCTGGCGATTCCTCAGGGAGGGGTGTAAAGGAGTGTGGGGAACGATGCCTCCTCCTACGAGATGACTGTGGGTGTTTCCTCGTAGAGGCTTGTGGAGGAATGTGGGGGACGGTGCCTCGTGCA
>LGRX02004629.1:20055-30665 GCA_001247695.2 Cymbomonas tetramitiformis | reverse complement strand
GGGAGGAGCCGGATGTGGCGCAGGCGGTGAGTGATCCGGACTGACGAATCCATGGGGTACCAGGCACGCGTGCAGTCCCGGAACGCACGTGCCGTATATGTGTCGTATACGCACAGCTCCCGCATGCACACATGAGCATATCTGGACCCCCCTCGGCAGACAGCTCCGGACTCAATGCCAGAACCGCACAACCTGCTCCCCTGCAGGCTGCAGAGAAGCTGCATGGCAGCTGCTGGGGCCGGGGGCCAGACTATCTCCGCATCTTCCCGCACCTCTGCGCCTTCCACCACAGCCTCTGCCTCTTGCTCTGCCAGAGCCTCCTCAGCCTCTGCCTCCTCTGCCTTTGTCCCCTCCGCCTCATCCTTCTCCACCGCCGCATCCTTCTCCTCCACCTCATCCTTCTCCTCCGCCGCATCCTTCTCCTCCGCCTCGTCCTTCTCCTCCCACCTCATCCTTCTCCGCGCCACATCCTTCTCCGCCGCAGGCTCCTCCTCCGCCTCGTCCTTCTCCTCTACCGCAGGATCCTCTGCTGCTTCCTGCAAGTCCTTCGCTGGTTCTGCCTCCTCCTCCACCCTTTCTGTCGCATCTGCTGCGCCCCACAAATCTCACGTCGTGGTTGTAACTACCTGGCGAAGGCATAGTGTGTTGCCAATGTTTTGCAGAACTCTACTGCCACTGTCAGTCACCCTCAAAGCAATAATGCATTTCGTCATATCCCATCAAAAGATAATGGCGCTGGCAGCACCTGCAGGGCCCTGATGCCGCTGCTCGCACTCCGCGAAACACTGATGGCGCTGGCAGCACCTGCAGGGCCCTGATGCCGCTGCTCGCACTCCGCGAAACACTGATGGCACTGGCGGCTACCCACAGGCCCCTAATGCCACTTGGCGTATTCTACAGAACTCTAACGACGCTGGCAGCACCTGCGGGACCCTAAGTCAGCTGCTCGCACTCCGCCAAAAGTGCCCCACGATTAGTGCCACACAGAACCCTAATGCCATTGACAGCGCCCCGCATTTGGTGCAACACAGAGCTCCCATGGTGCAACAGTGCCACACTAATAGTGTCACACAGAACCCTAATGACACTGACAACGCCTCGCTTTTGGTGCCGCACAGAACCCTGATGCCACTGCCTATTCTGCATGTCGACGACATAACGGCGACATAACTGCATGCTGCCGGCCGGCAAGCTGCGGGGAATGTGGTATAGGTGCAGGGAAGAGGCGGGGAGGTGGAAAGGGGCGCGGGGGAGAAAACCACGCAGGTGCTGGGGCTGTTCCTCAACTGCTGCACTGCTTGCTCCCACAGATTCTTCCGCCCTAAGGAGCTCCGCCCATCCCCCCGTTCCTCCCGTCTTCACGCCTTTCACCGCGCTAAAGACCATCGCAGGCATTCAGTGGTTGGATGGCGATGGCATGGTCAAGGCGAAACGGTTGAAGAATTGTGGCAACAAGAAGGAGTGAACGCCGTGCACCTCACCACTGACCCCTGTCGTCACTCCCCGGGAACCCAAGCAAGGCATCCGCGGAGGGCTTGCCGCGGGCGACGTGACCGGCGCATCACAACTGAGCAGGGGGCACAGACAGGAGGGGGACCGGAACTGTTCCACCTGCAATCCTCTGCCACCGCGCTGGCAGCCTCTGCCTCCGACAGGTCGATGGCCTCATCCGCTGGGCCACTCTCCAGCCTGCCTGGCGGAGAAGGCGCGGGCTCCTCCAGAGGATGCTGGCGGCTGCGACGCCATCGCAAGTGCACGGAACCTGCCAGCGCGACAGATCCTTCGCACGCCCTAAACAATCGTGACACGGAACTACGCCTCACTACTGCACTAGATACTCTCGGAGCGACTCTGTCCTGGCTGAGCATGGCCGCGCACGATCGCACATGACAGCCGCGCGGGATCCTGCTCTCTTCCTGCCAGTGTCGCCACATGACGGCCGCGCGGGATCCTGCTCTCTTCCTGCCAGTGTCGCCACATGACGGCCGCGCGGGATCCTGCTCTCTTCCTGCCAGTGTCGCCACATGACGGCCGCGCGGGATCCTGCTCTCTTCCTGCCAGTGTCGCCACATGACGGCCGCGCGGGATCCTGCTCTCTTCCTGCCAGTGTCGCCACATGACGGCCGCGCGGGATCCTGCTCTCTTCCTGCCAGTGTCGCCACATGACGGCCGCGCGGGATCCTGCTCTCTTCCTGCCAGTGTCGCCACATGACGGCCGCGCGGGATCCTGCTCTCTTCCTGCCAGTGTCGCCACATGACGGCCGCGCGGGATCCTGCTCTCTTCCTGCCAGTGTCGCCACATGACGGCCGCGCGGGATCCTGCTCTCTTCCTGCCAGTGTCGCCACATGACGGCCGCGCGGGATCCTGCTCTCTTCCTGCCAGTGTCGCCGCTGGCCCAGTTGCGCATTCACAGAATCACACACCCGCGCCTGATATGTCCGCACTTTCTGTCATATCAATCGTACCGCGGTGTGTAGACACCGCGGCACCCGGGGTGGACCCATACTCGTCCCGCACCCTGGGGCACTGCCTGCAGCAGAGGTGTTGTTGGAAGTAGCTCGAACATCTCGGTCACTGCAGCCCCAGGCAGCAGCAGCATGCTCGCCTCCCCGCCCTCGCCGTCCCCGGCACCGCTGCAGGCGGCAGAGGTCCACCGCAGCTCGCAGTGGCTCGCGTCATCCAGCTCGAGGCGCAGCGGCTGCAGGCGCACGGGCACCGCCGCCGTCGCCTGCACGGTGACGCTGAGCATGCAGTGGTCTCCGGCGGGCAGGGCGGTGGGCTTGCTGGCCGGCCCAGGGGAAGCCGCGCCCTTGCCGCCGATCGCCAGCAAGCTCTGCTCTCTGAAGCCGTTGCTGTAGCTGTGCTGCATTACCAGCGGTGTCTGGCATTTCAGCGGCACCGATTCCTGCGGCCCCCTCCGCAGCCCCCTCCGCCTGAGACGTGGGTGTGAATAATTGAGAAATTTATTTCTAAATTATTTTGGAAGTACGGGGGAGAAATTTCTGTCTTGCAAAAAATGAGCCCGAGGCTCGACGAGGACATGAGAATTTTTTTGCGGGGTTTTTCCTGGGGGACTTCTCAAGGCAGAGCCGTGAGGAATCCGCGAGTTCGACTTTTCTGCTGTCTGATTGGCTACGGTGTCACGGGGGAACCGTGACAGTCGGGTCAGATCTGTGTTCGGGCAGAGCCGGAACACAGATGTGCCTTTTGATTGGTTGTGCGAGATATGTGTCCATGCAGAACATGCGACACAGACGTTCGGCTATGCAAGGCTTGGTGACACTTCGCTTAGCCCGTGAAGACGAAGAGACTGTCGGAGCTTTTGAAGTAGCTGCGACAGTTCACTTAACTTCATTCTGCGAGAACTTCGGGCTCCGAGTCTACCAATTCAAAAAAGTTCCCCACACCCGCCCGCCCGGGAGGAAGGAACTTGCAGGGTGCCGTGAGGCCCGGCAGTTGGGCTGACTCTTCGGCAACCCCGATTGCAGACCACCTCCCTAGAAGGACTCAAAGTTTGTTGTGAAACACAGGTGCTTGTGTACCACCTCTGTCTCAGAAATTTTCTTCCCGGGAAGTACTTGGCCAGGAGATAGCGGGGACAGCAGAGAGCCGGCAGAAACAGGGGCACCTCCAGGCAGCTCCGGTGGCGTGGTGGCGCACCTTTATGTGGATCACAGGCACGTCCTCGGGTACGGCAGTGGCCTCCGGAGCCGCACCCGCCGCCGGTGCTGGAGGCTCCGCCGCTTGCGTTGTCCCCCACGTGAGCACCGCGGAGAGATGGGTGTCCACTGGCGCGCCGAAGCGGAGATAGAAGGTGACGGAATAGTTCGAGGATGCAGGCGCCGCCATCGTGGGCACAGTCATCTCCCCGGTGCACATGACGTACTGCGCGTCATCGCCAAGGCGGAATGTCTCCACCGGGACCGGTAAAACCTGAGCCACCCCCACAAGGGCCCCTGATCGAGGTGGCGCAAGGGAGGTCGCACGGACGGGATCGACACCTCCGGGGCGACACCCGAAGCTTGGAAAAAGCACAGAGAGAGCGTGCGAGGGAGAGAGGGAGTGAGGGAGTGAGGGAGTGAGGGAGAGAGGGAGAGAGAGAGGGGGCACCTCAGGGTCCTTGGCACTGCCAGGTTGGGACAGCTTGAGCCGCAGCAGGGCGCCGTCCATGGGGGGACCCTCCGAGGTGACCTCCACCCGCACGGGGAAGAACTCGCCCACCAAAGCGGGGCCCTGGCACACGAGCTTCAGCGCCGGCTGCGGCAGGGCCACCTCCACCGTGAGCATCCGCGAGGGGTGCGTGCCCGGGCTGGACTGCCGGAGCCCGGCGAACACCGCGCGGTCGCAAGGGGAGGGCGCGAGACTCGCCAAGGGGGGGGTCCGAGGTGGGGGGCGCGACACTGTGGTCACGGCCCCTGCTGCGGGGGCTGGGGACGCGCTTCCTGCTGCAGCCCACAACCCAGCTACGTTCAGCACAAGCATGGTGTCACGAATGAGCATGCCAGGTGTACATCCCCGGGTGCAACACCTGCAACCTGAAAGCATGCGCGCCTCCGAGGTTTGAGACGCACACTGACAAAAGTGAGAACTGCGGGCGACTGATTACTCGATTTACTTTGTGATCTGGTAGGCGCCATCCAGGGGCCGCATGCTGGTTTTGGGTTTCTCAGTAGTTCCTGAAACCCTAAAACCCTCTCAGAGCGCAACCGCCGCCTGCGGCGGCATGCTGCGAATCAGGCAGCTCGGCGGCATGCCTCAGCAGAAGCTCCGCCCGGCGCAGAGGGGCGGGCGGGGGGTTGGGGCGAGCACCAGCTGGCGGGGGCTTTGCGAGGTCCCACTTGAACCAGGCATTAGGCCCGACATGGGCAGTGATGGCGATGCACTCCAGGGTGCCTGCCTCCGCCGGCGTCACCTTGAAGCTGAGGTAAGCCCACTGGTTGGGCTGCAGCAACAGGGCAGGCTTCGGGGACTCCGGCGCCCCCTCCTCGCTGCTTTCCGCGTTGTTTGTGTGATATGTGCAGCGGGGATCCGTGAATTTCACCTCCACTGCACATACGGGAAGTGGCAGCGGCACCCGGGCCTGCAACGCCACGCTCACCTGAGACCCTCCCCACCACCCCCGCGTGCATCCCAAGTCAACGCCGCATGCTCCCAGTGCAAAGGTCCGCCTTCACCACGCAGCGGAATGCGCTCAGGAGGGCTGTGGAGCTGTCACACGCAGCGGAATGCGCTCAGGAGGTCTGTGGAGCTGTCACACGCAGCGGAATGCACTCAGGAGGGCTGTGGAGCTGTCACACGCAGACGAATGCACTCAGGAGGGCTGTGGAGCCGTCGGGTGGCGCGGAGTCTTGGCATAACCCACAACAGCATACAGCCGTTTGCAGCTTCGATACAAATGCAAGATGCAAGTGAGTGATGGCAAGGCGCCTGTCTACTGGGTACTGCGCCCGTGAGGAAAAGATTTCGCCTTGCAAAATAGTGATAGTAATAAAATGAATCACTTGTGTTGCGAACTAAAAATCAGCAGTCAAGAATTTTTCACAAGTTCAACAAGAATTTGTGGCACAAATTCTTTCGGGCTTTTTATTTGTAAACGTATACTTGCTCAGTATCTCCGTGCTTTTATGGCTCTGCACACGGAGGGCATCACGCACCTCCACCTCTTCTCCCATCTTGGTCCAAGCCTGGTGAAAGCAGACAGCGCACGACAGCACTGTCCGCAGCGCGCTCGTGTCGTTGATCACGTACTCCAGCTGCCCGACCACCTCCTTCACCCGGCCTCACTCACTCCACAGCGGATCAAGCCAGCCGGCGCATCAGACCTGGCGGCTTCAAATGCACCGGCCCGGTAGCTGCTAGCACCTAACAAATCATTCTCCCCCCAAGGGGGTGGTAACAGCAGTGACCCGCTGTTCAGCCGACCACACTCTGATCACATGACCCGTGCAAAGCGTGCCCTGACCGCTGCACGTGGTGAAGAGAGCCGCGTGGCTGCCCTGCCTGCCTAGGAATCACGTCGCGTACTGATGCCGGGCCCGAGAAGCGGCTCCCATCCGGCGAGGTGGATGCCTGGGGCCGGCAGCGGGCCCACACGGCAGGCAGGGGCGCGCCTGCTCGGTGTTGGGCCCACACGGCAGGCAGGGGCGCGCCTGCTCGGTGTTGGGCTCAGTGAGCACTGCGAGGGCGGAGGTGAAGAGCGCGCAGCGCTGCTGGTGGTCGCCGGTGCGCCGCAGCGCCGCCAGCTCCAGGGAGTGCTCCGCGTGGTCGCGGTGCAGCCCGAGGCGGCGCGCGCACTCTCGCAGGGAATGCAGCACCGTCGTCAGCAGGTCCTCCCAGCCCTCCCGGCGGTACTCCGCTGCCACGCTGACGAAGAGCCTGTGTGTCCCAGGACTTGTCACTGGTCACTGGCTGTCGCTTTGCCCGGGCAGCATGCTCCAGCAGCAGGTTCTAGACGGGGCAGGGGGTGGGCGGCACAAGACGGGGGGTTCTAGGACCTATGGCTGTGGGGGCATGGAGGGTCAGGTGTAGAGCTGAGACCTGAGGCGTGTGGGGCCAGAGGGGGTGTATGGGGGGCAGAGGGCATGGAGCTGAGAGGTGCCGGGCTGGGAGAACCAAGTGGGCAGCCCAGAGAGGTACAGGAACTGGGGCACAGAGCCGCGTTGTGTGGAACAGAGAGGCGGCGGGTGGGGTGGGGTGGAGGGCGGAGGGCGCGGAGGTGGGAACTCGCCTGCGCGCGTTGGTGTAGTCCAGTGCATGCGCGTATTCCCCCGCGATCTGCGTGAGAATGAACTGCCGGGGACCCCCGCCTCGCCAATCTCCGCATCAGGGGCACAGGCGCGGTGCATGCAGCATCTCGGGGAGGCACGGCAGGCAGGCAGCCGGGAATGTCATCGCAAATCATGCCGGTGTGATGTGCTGAGGTGGCAGGCGATGGGCTTCTCCCACCCCACCCTGAGAATTGCCGGGGGTTGAGGGGGTGATCATACAGCCTCCACACTACTGGCGGCTACCCGCTGCGCCCTCGCCGCTGTGCTCCAGTGTGAGCGAATGTCATCCAGAAAGGGGAAAGATACGGAAGCCCCACATTTCAGCTAGCATGCCCCTTCCTCCCGGGAACGCCGGGTGCCCCACCGGCAATAGAGAGCACTTCGAGAGCCGCCGCTTCGCATGCACTGACCGAGCGGAGGAGCCGCGACGGGCGAGGGTGCGGCAGCACCAGAGTGGGTGTGGAGGAGCAGCCGGTGCGAGGGGGGAAGAGAGAGAGAGAGATGACGCGCACCGAAAAGAGGCGCTGGCAACTGGAGCTGCTCTGCTTGTAGTGCGTGTGCGCCTTGGTCAGCAGCTCGATGGCGAGGCGCACGTGCCCGGCCGAGGTCTCCTCCGCCACCACGTGCCGCACCCACTCCTCATCCAGCAGCCGTCGGAACCCTGATGGGGTAGAACCTGGAATCCCCACATGCCCCGCCCCCCACTGAGTGGCATGGCGTCCGCCACGGCAAAAGCCAGCCCACCATCATACCAGTGGACGTGAGAGGCATTCAGGAACAGGGCCGTGACACACCGACGCACTGAACGGCATGAGATCCGCCAACAATAGCCAGCCCACCGTCATCCCAGTGGATGTGAGAAGCAAATCAAGAGCTTCTCAGCAAGTCATCATACTTATGGAATCTACCCGATCCGGGTGGGCGTTTTGTGCCTCGCTCGCACGGGCCGTGACAAGATACCACAAACTCATACATATTCCCAACCCAGATGCAAAGCAGCATGGAAAGATGATACACCGACGCACACACATCTCGAACCGCATGCAATGCAGTATGGATAGATGGATGTATGTACGAATCACTGCCACATATCCATTTTGCGAGACTGCTCAATTATACACAACCCCTGCATGTTGATCTCGGGGTGGTCTGGAGTAAGCACATCCTGGTGCCGCCCCCCTGGCGGCTCATAGTACGATGGATGGAACCTGCTGGCCGATTGATGAAAACCAATGCTCTGACAATGGAAGATGCATCAAAGCAGAAACCAGAAGCGGGCACCGAGGCGCTCCCTGCAGAGATCAAGAAAGACACAGAGTGAGGCTGCCACCCCCACACAGACAATAGCTGAATGCCAGAGACGCGCCACACAGGCTAGGTCACGAAATGCGGAACCCCCACAGCCCAACCCGCACTCAGAGGCACGTGGCTCGGAGGGGGCGGCGTCCACTACCCCTTGCTCAATCTGCTGTGAAGGCGAATCTTGCTGCCCCGAACCCGGCGGCAGGGGAGCCTGTGGCAGGCCTTTTGAGAGGCGGAGCAAATGTGCCACTGGAAGGAGGCCAGCACCCAGCTGCCACGGCGAGCGAGGGCCTATGACAGAACCGGACATTATTGACGAAGGTCTTCCGCAGAGTCAGCACAATCTGGCCTCCACGTCCGCGGTCCGCCCCGCCACGACTGCGGTCTGCACCTCCACGTCCGCATTCTGCCCTGAGGCTCGGGCAGACCGTAACAGTGCCGTTCGTAAGTTATTAAGTATGGAAATATAGGTTATCGCTTGCCCGCCCCAACTTTGCAGCGTACTACAGGCACACCCCCTTGTCATTTTAATCACATTACATGAAGTACAAAAAAAATTAACGTTCGTGAGAAGTATACATGTATCCACAAGGCGAATACATTTTTTTTGAGCCTTTGAACGACCCCATACGCAACCGCATCGCTTCGTTTGCAGTCGTGACTGCAAGCTAAGTTGATGCGGTTCAAGATGGGGTGGACCCCCATGGGATGAAAAGCTTGGCAGTCGAGGGGTTTTCAAGCGTTTCAGCGCACGAAACTTGGCACTGATATTATTGATAGTAATATCAGTTCACCCTCTTAAGCACAAGCATTTTCATTACGTATACTCGAAACGAGCGCATCTTGGCATTGAGCTTTCTGGGTTTTCCCAAACCCAAAAATGCCAAACAGTCAAGGCCTTCCCGTGCGTTCTGGCACGCGAGACTTGGCACAAATACTTCTGAAATATATATCTTCAAGTCACCCAACGCACAGCATCCGAAACAAACTGTGCGCAAAACGGCAGATCTATTTCTTTGGCAGATTTATTGGGTTACGGTTCGTTTCCCAAACCCAATAAATCTGCCTTAGAAATCAATTGCGCGTTTCGCGCACAAATAACTTGAAGCCTTGAGCTTCAGGTAACTTGTTTTGCGCACAGTTTGTTTCGGATGCTGTGCGTTGGGTGACTTGAAGATATATATTTCAGAAGTGTTTGTGCCAAGTCTCGCGTGCTAGAACGCACGGGAAGGCCTTGACTGTTTGGCATTTTTGGGTTTGGGAAAACCCAGAAAGCTCAATGCTAAGATGCGCTCGTTTCGAGTATACGTAATGAAAATGCTTGCGCTTAAGAGGGTGAACTGATATTACTATCAATAATATCAGTGCCAAGTTTCGTGCGCTGAAACGCTTGAAAACCCCTCGACTGCCAAGCTTTTCATCCCATGGGGGTCCACCCCATCTTAAACCGCATCAACTTAGCTTGCAGTCGCGACTGCAAACGAAGCTGATGCGGTTGCGTATGGGGTCGTTCAAAGGCTCAAAAAAAATGTATTCGCCTTGTGGATACATGTATACTTCTCACGAACGTTAATTTTTTTTGTACTTCATGTAATGTGATTAAAATGACAAGGGGGTGTGCCTGTAGTACGCTGCAAAGTTGGGGCGGGCAAGCGATAACCTATATTTCCATACTTAATAACTTACGAACGGCACTGTTACGGTCTGCCCGAGCCTCAGGGCAGAATGCGGACGTGGAGGTGCAGACCGCAGTCGTGGCGGGGCGGACCGCGGACGTGGAGGCCAGATTGTGCTGACTCTGCGGAAGACCTTCGTCAATAATTTCCGCTTCGGTCATACCTCCCACGAGGAGCTGCCACGGCGAGCGAGGGCCTACCTCCCACGAGGAGCTGCCACGGCGAGCGAGGGCCTACCTCCCACGAGGAGCTGCCACGGCGAGCGAGGGCCTACCTCCCACCAGGAGCTGCCACGGCGAGCGAGGGCCTACCTCCCACGAGGAGCTGCCACGGCGAGCGAGGGCCTACCTCCCGAGGAGCTGCCACAGCGAGCGAGAACCTGCCTCCACCAAGGAGCTGCCACGGCGAGGCCTACCTCCACGAGGAGCTGCCACGGCGACGAGGGGCCTACTCCACAGGGCTGCCCGGCGAGCGGCCTACCTCCCACGAGGAGCTGCCACGCGGCGGGGGCCTACCTCCCGAGGAGCTGCCACGACGAGGGCCTACCTCCCACCAGGAGCTGCCCCACATACGCCCCAACCGAGACGGTTTCCGGCAGGTCCGCCTTGCTATCGAGGGACGCCACGGCTTGGTCATAACTGTGTGCGTTGAGCCCCCTCCCACCCCCTCTCTTGACCAGCCATCCGCATAAAGCACCCCCCCACCCCAAGCCACTGCACGCGCAGCGCAGCCAGGGCTTGCAGAGAGTGAGCCGGGAAGGCCGACCAGGCCAGGCTGGTGCTTTCACCTGATGCGGCGCTCGATGGTGGCCATGGCGGCCGCGTGGTAGTAGAAGCCCGGCTGCTGCTCCCTGCACGAGGCCCC
>LGRX02004629.1:0-19183 GCA_001247695.2 Cymbomonas tetramitiformis | reverse complement strand
AACAACAAACTTTTGAGTACTTCCAGGAGGTGGTTGGAAGCCTTCCCAGCTGGGAATCTAGGGAACTGAAGAGTCAGCCCAAACTGCAGGGGCTCACGCCGACCTGCAAGTCTTTACCCAACCGGGCTGGTGCTTCTGCTCCCAAATGCCACACAGGCAGGCCGGCAGACCCCTGTGTTCCTCCCACACTTTGATACACAATCTTACAATCTTACTGCAAGCAAGCCTGAGTGGCAGCTCCAGCCTCCACATCTTTCCTCTAACTACCACATTCTCCGAGCCTGACCGGCCCTTCTTTCCAACCATCCCCTCACACTCTGAAATCCTGCCACAAGTCCTCCCCTTCACAGGGCACGTCCCACAAATCAAGTCTCTCCCTCAAAACAACTGCACCATCCACCAAAACAAGCATCAATTCACCCCACTTCTGAAACACACACTTCTAACAACAATATGCACTGCACCCCGCAACCAAGCACTTTCCCCTTGACAACTGCACCATCAACTTAGGCAAGCAATCAAAGAACATCGCAAGTCCACAAACACATTTTCAAGTTAATAGAACAATCTTTTATAAATTCAAAGAGTAAAGTGATATTTCACCAATACCAAACCAGACTTACTGTCTACTCCCTCATAAAATCAACCTTCAAACTACCTTTCCAAAGGTCCAAGAAACAATCTGAGTCTGCAAAGCACTTTTCATCGAACTACTTTCACATCTGCGCTCATCCGCACATCGCGTGCTCGTCATCCCGGCTGCACATCATCTTGCTGCCGTCGTCCCGGCTACCCGTGTCTTCATCCTCACTTCACGCAGCTCGCGTGCCCGTGCTCGGGCGACCTGCAGCCCCTGCAAACGTGAATAAAGCCGCAGTCCTTTCCTTTCTTACATCCTTCCTTTTTCTGAAAGAAATCACAAATCCCGTCCTTCTTTCCTTTTCCTGCTCCTTTGTGTCCTTTGTCCCGGTTCCTCTCCTCCAGCAAACTTTGCGCCTCTCGTTGCGCCGGTACGTACTCGTACTGAAATCTGTGTCCCAGTCTAATCGGGTCGCACGAATCCAACCTCCCATCCTCAATATCGCTCCTAACCTGCGCATCAAAGTCATACACTTCTGTCCAACTGTGCATGTCTGCCAGTTTCATAATCCACGCAACATACTGCCTGAACTGCGCGCGTTCCTCTTTCGTTTCCAGAATCTCCAACATCTCCATATTCTGCTCTAAGAACTGATCCTTCGTCAGACGCCGAATCGAAACTGACTTCATCTCCCCTGTCGCCGGGTCCGCAACTACAGTTTTCCTAAGCTTCGCGCTCGGACGCTCCCTCAACCGAAACACAGATAGACCTACTTTTTCTGCTGCTGGCGCATACCCCGGAATTACCGACGCCAGGTACGCGTCCATCCTGCGTTTGAGCTCCGCGTCCTTCGCCAGCCCATCCGGCGCAACACCTGCTGCAAATTTACCTTTTTTATTTTTCGGTTTTGGCGCAACCGCTTCTTCCTCCGTCTCGGCAAAAAATGCCTCGCCTGGTGCCTCTTCCTCATTCTCCTCGTTATCATCGTCGTCCTCCCGCGCCGGTTTGTCGCTGATACGGTTTTCCGTCGCAGACTGCTGCGACACCTCCGGGACTTAAATCCCAGCTGACAAACCAACACCTCCACGCACTGCTCCGCTGCCTCTATAAGTGCTGCCACAAAATTCGGTCGCTCCCTCGCCGGAGGTTTCAACATCGCCTTCTCCGTCGCCTTCCCTTGCCCGTCCCGCTCCGCGGGCGTAAAACCGCCGAGCGCCAGCCCGAAGTTCAACATCTCAACCGCGCTCTGCAGATCCGCTGCCTCAAAGAAACGCACGCACCGGTCCAAAGCTGGTGCCACGGCGTCGCACTTCTTGTCCACACCATTACCCATCGCCAGCATCCGCGCCACCAGTCGCAGGTCCCCATACACAGACTTCACCTCCTCCTCCGATCTCGCGTTCATCGCTTCATTCGCTGCTGCCATCGCTGTTCTTACGTTTAAAAAATTCTACGAGCTTTGTAACGTTTTTTAGTTGGTAGGCTCGGAGCCCGAAAGTACTCGCAGAATGATGAAGTTTGTGTTTCGCAAAGCTTTCAAAGCTTTCCGAAAGACCTTTCACATTCACAAACTCAGGTGATGGAGTGTGCAGGCCGTTCGATGCCTTGCACCTCCCATCGTTTCAAGTGTCGCTCCACATCACTCTGTGATGTGTCCGATGTCAAAATGTCTTTCCATCTCCCCAACCTCTTCAACTTCCGTGACGTCACGGTGACCAGTCATGACGCAGGCATTCCATGCCGTCAGACTTTTGAGACTCTGTCTCACTCACCACGGTTCAGGTTGTCGCGACACGACCAATCAAAACTCAGGAAAGTCGTACTGCCGGATTCATCGGAACTCCGTCCCGAGGAAAATCCCCCAGTGAGCAAAAAGCACAAAATTCTCAGGAAAATTCGTCGGGCCCTCGGTTGGCCTCGGGCTCAATTTTTCAGGGTCAGAAATTCCCTCCCCCGTACTTCCAGCATAATTGCGAAATAAATTTCTCAATTATCCACATGGGGAGCGGGCAGGGTGAGCGGGGTAGGGAGCGGGAGGTGAGAGCGGGGGTGCGGAGCAGGGAGGGTGAGCGGGGAGGTGAGGCGGGGAGGGTGGCCCGGGGTGGTGGGCGGGCAGGGTGAGCGGGCAGGGTGAGGCGGGTGCGGAGCAGGAGGGTGAGCAGGGTGTGGTGGGCGGGCAGGGGTGGCCCGGGGTAGGGAGCTGGGAGGGTGAGAGTGGGGTGGGGAGCGGGGGGAGGGTGAGCGGAGTGCGGGCAGGGAGGGGTGAGCGGGGTGGTGGGCGGGCAGGGTGAGCGGGGTAGGGAGGCTGGGAGGGTCAGTGAGATGGGGTGCGGGGAGGGTGAGTGGGGTGAGGAGCGGGGAGGTGGACGAGTCTTGAGCAGGAGGGTGAGCGGGGGTGGTGGGGCGGGCAGGGTGAGCGGGGTAGGGAGCTGGGAGGGTCGAGTGGGGTGGGGTGCGGGGAGAGTGGCGGGGGTGGGGAGGCGGGGGAGGGTGAGCGGGGTGGGGAGCGGGGAGGGGGGTGAGTGGGGTGGGGAGCGGGGAGGGTGAGCCAGGCGAGTCACCTGAGTGCAGCACCGTTGCCAGATGGCTGGACCGGGCGATTCTCCAGCAGCTCAGCAAAGGTGCGGTACTGCCCCAGGAGCCCCCCAGCAGCCGCTCAGTGCCCGCACGTCGCAGCAGGAGCGACAGCCCCGCACCGTGCGTCCCGCATGTCCAGCGGGGGTTGAAACCGAGACGGTCTGCACTCAGTAATGACATGCAGCAAGTTGAAACATGGAGGAGGGAAGCAGGAGGGGGGGCATAGGCTGATCACACAGGCTAAATCGAGACAGGAGTTTGGCTGGGCGCGGGCTGCGTCTAGTGGATGAGTCACGTGGCAGCGGCGCCCTGCCGGAAAGTAGAAAACTGCCCTGAAACGCACAGCAGTGAATGGCAGCGTGCACGGGGGTCAACCTGAAGCGTGGCGAAGCACTTCCGGGCAGCGTGCACGGGGGTCAACCTGAAGCGTGGCGAAGCACTTCCGGGCAGCGTGCACGGGGGTCAACCTGAAGCGTGGCGAAGCAGGGGGCATTGGCTGAACCACCAGGGTTGCGCCGAAGAGGGGGGGAGCGGGGGGTACGGGCACGGGCTGGAGGCGCACACCTGGCGCGCGATCCAGGCGGAGTGGGTGGCGATGGCGGCTTGGGGCCACACAGCGGGCAGGCGCTTGAAGAGGCGCATGTGCTTGCGGCACTGCTGCACCGCCTCGGGCAAGCTGCGCCGGGCACCGCCCCCGAGACCCCACGCCGCTCACCCCCCCCTTGCGGCACTGCTGCACCGCCTCGGGCAAGCTGCGCCGGGCACCGCCCCCGAGACGTGACCCAAGCTCTCCACCAGGCGGCACACCGGAACCGGCCACCACCAAGGCAGGGGAGGCGCCTGCCTGAGCGCGGGGGCGCCACGACGGAAGAGCGGTGCGGGCATAAAGCAGCGCAAAGCGCAGCCGCACAGTGAAGCCGCAGTGGGAAGCAGTTTGGGCAGCGTCCATTTTGGAAAGCGTCCAGGTGGCGGTGCGGTGGTGCAGGCACCGGCGGGGTCCAGAGGCACACCTGCTAGAGTGCAGCATCAAGGTACAGAGCTTCAGGTGCACCTGCTCGGACACCGCCAAAAGCTCCGCAATGCGCTGCGCGGTGCTCGTTCCTGCGGCGCACCACGGTACTCCGAGGGTTCACGTGCCAGGGAGAGCACGGTGCCCGGCTGGTGGGACAAGGCATGGCGCCCAGCGTCTGCCGCCTCACACCGCGTGCAAGAGGGATAGGCCACGATGCAAGGCTGCCGCCTCGTGGATGCGTAGGCAGGAGGATCAGTGGAAAGAGAAGGGAGAGAGAGGGGGGAGACCACAGATCCACTTCCACCGAAGATACGTGGGGCATGTAGCAGCAGCACCGAGGATGATTCCATCGTTGGAGAGGAGAGAGGAGCCCTGCGTCCATGCAGACAGCAGGGCGTGGCGGCTCGCCGCTGGGCTGATCTGTGGTCAGCAAACTCACCTTCAGGGCTGGCCATCAACTCTTGCAGATGCGCATAGGCGGCGTGGTAGTACTTGAGCGCAGCGGCCCAGTCCTGCCGGAACTCCGCGTACACGGCGATCTGCAAACGGCAAATCGCCCAAGGTGGCATGAGTGCCTCCCGATCTGCAGCAGGGGGAGCGGCTACTGCGGAGACAGGGGTCTGCTGCAAACTGAAGGTTGTGTAGGCATTTGCGCCGAGCAGCAGAATCGCCGACGAGAGTGAAGAATTGCCAAATAGGTTGGCATAGTGGCTAGGTCCGTTAAGAGCCGAGATCGAGTGAATCCACACGACACGAGGTTGACAGTTCACTTCGGGACAAGGGATCCTCACAAGAAGACAGCGATCAGGTAGCAGAGAAACTCGCGACAGGACGACGATTAGGGATCGTGCTGGATCGCAGCCGTGGGCACGCGGTCGGGTGGGGCACCTTGAAGCAGTACCGCACCGAGAGCTCCTGCGAAAGGCCGCTGCGCTGGTGCAGCCGCGCCTGCCAGACCAACCACCTCAGCCACTCCCGGGATCAGCACAGAGCACGCCACACGGCGATGGTGGAGGCGGTCTCGGGATGGCAGCGGACCTTGATGCGGCGGCCCTCTTCCCGGTAGAACGTTACCGCGAGCTCGTGCAGCAGCTTGCCCAACCTGCGGATGGACATGAGGGAGTCGGCCGAGCTGTAGGTGATGAGACAGCGGGCTTCAACATCCGCACGCCGCCTGAGCACCGAGGCACGCTCCTGCGAGCACGTCGCACAACCCGAAGTCGGCTCTGTGTGTGAGCAGGCACACTCAATGCTCGAAGATGCGTGCCCTGCCTCGCAAACGTGGTCCCACGGAGCACGAGCCTTGGACGAGGCAGCAAAAAGATGCACGCATGCTCGCCGCGCAAGAGTCCTGGATCGCACAGCAGTCAGTCGTATTTGGTACAGAAACCGGAGGCTGGATCACATTCGCAAGCTGCGCAGCGCTCTCGTCGCAGCTGGAGGACCCGCGCGACGTCGAACAGCGGCCAAGGTGCACCCGAAGCGAAGCCGGCGAGTGCGCCGACCGCCGCGAGGCCGGCCGAGAGCGCTCCGCAGCCACAGGTACGAGGCCTGCTGGGGACTCTCCAGAGCGGAGCAGATTTCCAGGCGGAGGGGTTGACACAGCCTCATATTGAGCTAAGGGCCCGGAAAATTGGTGTGAAGTATGCCACACCTCGGGGATCTCCCAGTGGTTGTTGGGTTGCACGACCACTATCACGAGCTTGGTATTCCGAGCACGCATGCTCGACCTGTATTCGGAATGCATACGTGGTGAGCACTGAGCGCCGGGTTCTGCGGGTCACAAGAGGAAGACAGGCCCCCGCCAAGCGAGGGGAGAGGGAGAGGCGGGTCATCCCTTTTAGAGTGAAGTCGGTTGAAGAAGTGAAATTACATTCAACTTGATGGGTGAATGCGGTATTGGGATCTAAAGTGGAAAAATAGCCTGCTTAAGGAGCCACCGAGTTGAGTCGAGCGTCGGTATCGCCGCTTGCGCTATTCTCGAGCACCAAAGCGGACGATGGTACTCGCAGCACGAGCGGCCGACTGAAAACTGGATTCCCTCGGTTAACTGTTTGGAAAACGACGCTCAGAGCTTAGGCCGAACCTGATTGTGTCCAGCTGCTGGCAGGAGGGTTGGAAGACGACGCTCAGAGCGTAGGCCGAACCTGATTGTGTCCAGCTGCTGGCAGGAGGTTTGCCAGCTCGTAGGGTCGCCGAGGAGAGACTCGCGGTCAAAGAAGGCCACCGCCACCGCCGGGCATCGTTGCCGGTGCTTAGCAAGCCAACCGGATTTCAGGATGCCAGCTACCTGTAGGACGGGTGTCTGGTCAGCCTGGTGTTGGTTGTGAGCACGCCTGTTACAAATCGTGCACGCGGGAAAATAGCAAGTCTGCAGAATGTGCTGAGAAGCGACTTGAACCTCGGAAGAGGGAAACCCGGCTCTGGGGTTCCCCGCATAACACTGATGACGCTCGACTTCCACGCCCACGGCAAAGATCGGGTCTCTACAGAAAAGCTCTCCAACAGCGGGAGAGCCATTCGTTCGGAGCCTCGCAAAGGTCGCGCAAATGCCCCACACGAAGGCAGACCTTGGCGACTTTTACTTTCAAAAGGTCCGCAAGTGCGCAGGAAGATGTCGTGCCTTCTCGCTTGGGGAAAAAGCGCGACACTCGATGGCAGTTCACACGCTCGATAACTAAGCCCCTGCTAGAATGCACTGAACAAGCTAGATTTCCCTTCAGCATCCCTTGGAACGAGACAAAGGGCTAGTTGGTGTTGCTTCAGAAACACGCATGTTCCGATGCAATATCGTGTGAAGCTAGTCTTACCTATGAGAGCGGTCTCCCTGGGAGACACAACCGAAACAGTTTTATGAAGATGCGGTCTATTCAATATCTAGTTATTGCTCATATCAACGAGAATTCGCGTCAAATCTGTTAGGGAGTGAAGAAAGCCCGGCGAGCTGATCGTCACTGTCGTGGAGTATTACCTCGACTATCTTTCTTTCGGTATGAACTTTCGGTTCGCCGAATATATTTATGGTGCTTGATAGCTCCGCAGCTCCAATACTGTAGACAGACGCAAAGCTAGTAAAATAGCTGCTTCGAAAAGCGTATCCCAGAATCGCCACGCCAAATCACTAGGAGCTACCGTCTAAAGCGACGTACTGCTATGAACGAATTCTAAGGACAGGAAAAACTGAACGCATGACGGAGAAACCATACAACAGGTTCACAAGGTCTTCTTTCGGCTTTCTCGCGCGTTCACAAAGGAGGTAAGAGCACCTGCAAATAGGCGGGCGTTGCTCATTGAGTAGAAAGTCCTTGATGGGGTTGTGCAAGTCAGGTCGTCCTAGCAGAGCCACAAGGGCAAGGGGAGGTGTCTTCAACTCTTCAGGGTAACTGTCCATGGCTGGCTGAAGGATCGGCTATTCAGCTATTGCTCAGTTTTGAACCACCCAGCAAAACTCTCGAACCAGAATCGTCGCGTGCAGCTGTGGGGCGCAAAAAATTAAATCATGGATTCGAACTGAACATGAATGTGCAAGAATATGGAAAAGAATCGGATTTTAGGACAAAACCACGAAGAGAAAAACGAGACTTCAGGCTACAATCGAATGAATAACATGCGATGGACATCACGATCAGCTTCACGTTCAGGCGAGCCTCGCGTCCGACGCGAGGGGAGAGTCTCTCTCGTCTGCGTCCGGTGAAAGACAAAGATCTGACGTGAAAATTCTAATTGGCCGATTTGGGACCGCAGGTCCTGGGGGGCGACGTTGGGACCGAAGGTCCCAAATATCGCTTGGGACCGAAGGTCCCAAGCGATTCAAGACCTAGGGTCCCAAAATCGCGTGGACCGAAGGCCCCACACTACCCCAAATGTCTATTTTATATACATTCTACATAAAAAATAAATCAGATTTTTCTATAGGGGGTACGTGAACGTACAAGTGGGGAAAAAATAAATCTCTTATCCAAGGGAACATATCAATTAGCACACACACTCATTTGAGCCAAATAGAAGAAATATGAGTGCATATGATGTTAATGTATGGTTGGTAATTGCATGTCACAGATATAGTTATTAAGAATTCAGGAATAGCATTTGCTGAAAATGGATGGCACTTTGTAAAGTATGTGTCCCTTACAATCCGTAGGCATTGTGAAGCATTAGGAAGTAGGTGTTATCAATCTAGCAGATTATGAGGAAATCGAATAATTAAATGATCAATAATTATATGCATAATAATTATGCCAACGGACATAACAATCCATATATATGTGTATACTTGTATAAGGAACACATGAGAAAATAGATGCATAAAGAAAGCATTTAAATATATATATTTGGTGTGCATTGAAATTAAACTATGAATTTAGGAAAGGTACCAAGAAATGGTTCGTAAGGTGAATGAAGCATATGTGGTCGAAATCACATTTGTAATGAAAGCGTGGCTATATCTACTGGAAATGACTAAACGCAGCTAGCGGAAAGGCTGCGGTAGGCACACGGAAAACGGTTTTGGACAAAAGCTCAAGATGATTATTCAGATAGCATAATATAGCAGTGAGTGGCTTGCGAGCTGTGAGACACGGTGTCACGAGTGTGATATACCAGAACTGTCATATCAGACTGTCATACCGTGACAGTCCGATAAGCAGATTCTAGCACACCACCTCACACGAGGTGACACCATGTTCACAGCACACCACCTAAACTGCGGGATCCCTAGTTACTGCTACTAGGACCCAAAGTTTAATAACAGTGTAACATGGCCAGCAGAATAATGAAAAACTGCTAAGTTAAGCTAGAGGGGATGACCCCATGCTAGGCGGATACTACTGCACGATGCTAGCTAAAAGATCGCCGTTCATCCTGCTCCTCAGAGACCTCATCACGCCCCTTCGCTTCAGGCAGCCCATTCTTCCTCTCAGTACTGTCAGCTAGTGGTCAGCAGCGGTCAAAGATGCCGCCTGTCTGCTCGCAGAAATAGATGAATCGCCGAGTAAAAGAACCTGCCTGTCGGTTTAGAATGGACGTTGATCGCGAACTGAGAAAATAGGTCTTAACTGCCTGAAAAGTTCGGCTTACGAAGTCCAACTGCCCGCTAGTGGTCAAGTCTCATCCCGAGAAAACATCGGACCAGATTTCTGCCTCAGCTAGTGGTCGAAACAATGTCATGATCGCCCTGCCTGTCTGCTCAGAACACGCGGAAGAAAAATTCGGAACGCAGAAGAGAAGAAGATAATTCGGAACGAAGAAGAGAAGAAAGAACACGCGGTCAGCATTCGTCGTAGTAAACTTCACGAGAAACAACTCGCTGCCAATAAAACTCTGCACACTGATACACGAATATAATCAACCAGTGAAAGATCGTCGAAGTCAACGTCCACGGAATACAGCCCATCAAGCACGAAGCACCACCACCTAATGAGAGTTGCGGTGTCGCGCCAAGGACAAAATACATAATCCCCGTTGTTATAAAAGTTTCTAAAATGCGAACGTGCCGTACTGCAACGCGCTCAAGACAAATAACGAAAAAATGTCCGGAGCGTCCCAAAGTACGGCTCGAATATCATAATTTTGGCCGCGAGACGTGAAAAGTAGCTTGGGCCAAAGTATAGACCCCAAGCACCACCAATCCCAACGGTAATAAGCTGCCCGATCACAAAATGCCGGCGGGAACGAGGCCCCAAGCCCGCAATGTAAACATCGAAAATGCCCGGAGCGCGTCCATTCCGTTGAGAGCTGAGAAGGCACGACAACGAAAATACGCAAGGGGACATCGAGCAACCCAGCAAAATAAGATACCGCCAAGAGATAAGAAAACTGAGAGTTTAAATCCGTAAACTCACGACAAAACCCTCGTCGTTGTCCATCTCAATCACGTGTGCGCAACCAGATAGCGCAAGTCAATTCCGTCGAAAGAGTGCGGGGGGGAACAACCCCCCCCGATCAGAACGCTAAAATCCTACAACAATAAGAACATAAAACAAGCAGTAGGAAAGCGTAAGGTTAGCCCATAACCTACTGGAAATGACTAAACGCAGCTAGCGGAAAGGCTGCGGTAGGCACACGGAAAACGGTTTGGACAAAAGCTCAAGATGATTATTCAGATAGCATAATATAGCAGTGAGTGGCTTGCGAGCTGTGAGACACGGTGTCACGAGTGTGATATACCAGAACTGTCATATCAGACTGTCATACCGTGACAGTCCGATAAGCAGATTCTAGCATATCTATACATTTGAATAAAAGTGTGGTATCTACACAAATTTTGTGTTCCATACCAGGGTATGGTATCGGTTGTGCACAAGTTTATCAATTGATTCTGATATATTTGATCTAGTGATCAATTGATTCTGATAAGGTGCATCCCTTATCGATTGATTCTGATTTAAGTACATGTTTAATCGATCGATTCTGATATCTTAAATGATCTATCAATTGATTATGATATTTTCACATCTCTCATCAATCAATATTGGTATTACTTTACATGCACCGATATATCGATCTATCGATACTATCGATATATCAAAATGATGACAAAATGGAGTTGAAATGCTATTCGCTACTCTACCAGATTTCCGTATATTTTAAACTTTAGTTCAATGCAACCATTAACGCATTAAGTCTGCAGCATCAGGCACTGTACCCGCTTCATTCCCAACCTATTAACCACTGCTGAAATCTGTATAGGCAGCCCTGACCGGGAGTCCCGGTGCAGGCCCCTATGACAGATTCCTAGGTAGCCAACACTGGACCTGTGACTGATCCGTAAGCCCGTGCTGTGACACACCGAGTGTCACAGGTAGCTAGACTCGAGACCGTTCCTCGGAATTCACGGCCGGGAATTTCAGATTCATGGCCGTGAATCCTGACTCCGTGACCGTTCCGGGTATATCTAGCTTAGGGTTTATTTCTTATGAGTTTATCTATATTGGTTCACTGACTGTCTGATATCTTGAACCGGGATATTCCAGTAGGTCGTGGCCCCATCCACGCTATATTCCACATTGCTTTTGGCCATGATTGGCTAAAACAGCCGTTTTGGTAGGTGGTGCGCACCGGCGCGTTTGGGTGCACGTGGGGAGTTTGGGATGAGCAGCTTTTGAGTATTTGATCGGCAGCTATGGGGGTTCGACCTGGATCGGACTTTGTCGGCGCAATGTCCTTGTACGGTTTTCTCTTTGCCTTGATCCAGCAATCTACCGTTCCTTGGGCTGGTGACTGCAGCACCTTCGACCTCGACTTCGTCTTCCAGTGCCCCTCGCTGCCATGGTTTTACCGCTCTTCGCATGGCTGTGTACTCACGTTCTCCCCACGCCGCTACCCTTACGCGCCCCAGCGTACCACCTCCCATCAGGCTCTCTACGTGATGGTTTCTACAAGATCCAAAAAGTCCCTTATGAGGGACTCCGACATCGATGCCTCTCTAAGGCTGACCGACGCGGTGCGCAACACGCCGACGGTCAAAACCCCGACTTTTGCGTATCCCGCACCTGCTTCCAACGAGGACGCCGACGTTGCCACCAGGAAGTATTTGCAGGAGCAGTCCAAGCTCGTTGACGAGATCTACAAGCAGCGGCTGCATCGGTCTTGGGCCAAGGGTATCCGCGAGGATATCCTTGGGGACAAGAAGCATTATTTCAGCGGCACGACTGACGCGAACCTGCTCTCCGACATGGTGGTGCAGCTTCGTACGGAGTTCGCGTCCGCTGGGCTGGAGCTGGCCTCGTTCGATCTGGACGAGCCTATGGCTCTGGTGGTGAGCAAAGTCAACGGCTTGCTCTACGACGTGCTCCAGCTGGTCATCGAAAAGCACAGCAACGCCCACGTTTGGCTTACGGGAACGGACGCGTCTGCTGACCGAGATGGACGGCGTGCTCTGGTGGACGTCATCAAGCGCTGCGTTCCGGTGGCGTTACGGGAGTCTTTCCAGCAGGAGCATGCGGCTCTCAACTATCCCGCCAACGTTGACCCGCAACCCGTTCTGGCTCGAGAGCAGCGTTTGGTGCGGGACAACAAGGCAGCTGACTGGACGCCCACCGAAGCCACCAGGAAGCTCAGCCTGTACACCCGGCTTGACCCGGTGTTCTACGCCGCGGTTAAGGTGCGCTATCCCATGGTGGCCGATCTTGCGACGGTTTCCCTCAGTGACCTTCGCTCTCTGGTGGTTGAGATTTACCAGGCATGGGCGGCGACGGAGGCCGGGAAGGCTGCCTTGACCAGCCCCTCTTCTGGTGGCGCGTCTGCTTTACTCTCCAGCGACGAGCACCAGGTGCTCCTCGGCAAGATCCAGGAGTTGACTGAGCTGGTGCAGCGGCAGTGCGGGGCGGCTCAGCCGGTGGTGCAGCGGCAGCGGGATCCGCCGCAGCGGCAGCACGGGCAGCGACCGCCGCAGGGACGCCAGCCGCAGCGGCAGGGGCAGCCCCAGCGGGGCTTTCGCATGGGTGTGAACAACCCACCCGCCGTGGGCTTCGATCGCGACGAGCAGCGGGCGAAACCGCTCTGTGTTCGCTGCAAAAAGTCCGGTAAGGAACTCTATCATTTCTACCGCGACTGCCCTCTTGGCGGTCGCCAACATTCCCCTGGCACGGCCGCGGCTTTCTGCATTCCCATCGACGACGAGGATGCGGAGGGCGTGCACGCCCTCGCCATGTGTGCCGTGTTCCAGGAAGCAGCGGATGAGGGGGCGGACGCCTTTGCCCGTGCGGCGACGGTATACGGCCCGCCAGCGGTGCTTTGCGGGGGCGTTGTGGGGGGCATTGACGTGTCCGCCTACGGCTTCTCCGTGGACGCGGAGCCACCGGTGACGGGGACGCCCGGTGAGGACATCCTCCGACGGCTGGACGACCTCGCGGCGGAGGTCAACGCGGCCGTTGAGCCTAAGGTACACTACACTCACGCCTCCTTCCTGCCGTCTGGGGGTGTTGACACGCAGGCTTCGGCTCTGGTGTGTGACTCTGCCGAGGCAGGTGACACACCGGAGGAGCAGGTTCCGGCAGGTGGTGCGGCGGCATCGGCATCCGCCGTGCCGGCCCCTGCTATGCCTGTCTTGGCGGACGAGGAGGAGCTCCTGAAGCTCTACGGCTACAGCGAACCCGTGTCCCTTCAATCGACACGGGTGACCACTACGGCGGGCACGGACGGTGAGTTCAAGGGCGCTGTGGAAAATGTCAACCACGCCGCGGTTGTGCCGGTCGATCTGACTGGCTACGACACGGACGATTACGAAGACTTCGCTGACGGTAGCTTCCGGCTGAAGCCGCGGGCTCCTGCCATTTCGGCAAATCATGCGTCGGAGCCTGCAGCCCAGGCACCTCACTCTGGTGGTGCTCTGGGGGATTGGGGTGACGGTGCTCACCGCACCTACGGTTGCGGCAAGCCGCCATGGGGCTTCCCCGCTCAGCCGGGTTTGTGGGGGATGCCCTTCCTTCTTTCCTTCCTTCTCTTGATTTCTGTCATGGGAGTAGGAGCTGCCGCCTACACGGCGGCCAATGAGATCGACCTTGTGCAGGTATCGGGTCGGGCTGCACCGCAGCCTGTGCTGTGCAGGGGTGATTTATGTATCTACTCTGGTATCGCGGAGCTGGACCCCGTCACTCTGGATGCGGTGCTGCACTCCCTGGGTGCCGCGACGGTGGCTCACCGGCCGCCTGACCCACTGGAGTGCAGTACTGCAATCGGCCACGGTGGGCATTGTGGTGACGGTGCTCCTCTGACCTTTGACCCCGAGTAGTTTACTTCTGGTTCTGGCAGTGCACCACTTTCTGGTGGTGTACTGAGATGTGCTTTGACCTCAACATGGTCTTCAATTTGGTTTATGCTTTGCTTTGACATCTACAATCTTCGATCTGGTTTGCTGCCACAGTGCTTTTCAGTAGTTTAGCAGGACCTGAGTACCTGTATATTTCTGCACTTGTGCCGGCTAGAGGGTTTCAATTTGTGTATCAGAATGGCGCAGTTGAATTAGCAGTTAGGTTTGTCACCCTAGCTCCTACCCTAACTTATCTTACATTCTCTGACTTACCTGTCAGTCACCACCCACAGTGCTGGGGTGGTGTGCTGAAATCTGTATAGGCAGCCCTGACCGGGAGTCCCGGTGCAGGCCCCTATGACAGATTCCTAGGTAGCCAACACTGGACCGTGACTGATCCGTAAGCCCGTGCTGTGACACACCGAGTGTCACATGTAGTTAGACTCGAGACCGTTCCTCGGAATTCACGGCCGGGAATTTCAGATTCATGGCCGTGAATCCTGACTCCGTGACCGTTCCGGGTATATCTAGCTTAGGGTTTATTTATTATGAGAGTTTATCTATATTGGTTCACTGACTGTCTGATATCTTGAACCGGGATATTCCAGTAACCACTGTAAAATACAACCAGATACAGTAAGTCGCGGTCTATAAGAAAAAGTAAAATTTTCGCTATCGCTGGTCGCTTAATCTGACGGTCCCAGATTTTCGTCTCGAGCGTCGTGAATTTCTTATTGGAGGATGCCATATTTGTCACGCATAGTCGTCGAGTTTTTCTTAATTTCGACATGAGATGGCAGGTAGGTTGGAGCTCAGCGTTCGTTGATTTCTTACCTGCTGAGCCGGGCTGATACTTTATTCTCCACATTTGTAATTCGGCCACCCGTGGCATGCATGGTATGGCGGACGATTACTGCGGTGGATGAACACTGTTAACTGCCAAATAAGCCCTGTATGATTGATAAATAAACCCTATATGTTTGGACTATATATACTGATTAGGTTGATGAATCCGTCTAGCGTCAGTTTTTTCTTAATCGGAGGATTTTCAAGACCGCTCCCATGGGAAATCTAGCGGGTGATTTCTTACCGTTTTTTCTAACTTTTGGAGAGAAAACTAGCGGCTGGTTTCTTGTAGATACAATTTCTTATAGACCGCGACCTACTGTAGTCGTTATGCTTTTATTTTGCGGCACTACGTAATCCACTTCATCACTGCCTGCGGAATCGGATGGGGACTGCTGAGCTCGTTTCACTGGCCCATTTCTCTGCGCACGTAGGGTTCCGCCATGGGAACTCCTGCGTTTGCCGCCACGCCCATGTTTCCACATGATGGGCAAGTTCCAAATTGTGTCCGGTGAGGAAAATGACGGACTATGTTGGATGCCTTGAAATTTGGAGGGTTTGAAATCAACGACTACATACTCTAGATATGTATCGATCCGGAGTGCGCCGTATCCTGAATCAGGACTCCTCATGGTCTTCACGGGCTAGTGAAACCTTTTAGCGGCTAGTTCAAGCATTGTCGCGGATCGGATTTTGATATTCTGATATATCAAAATCCAACCGATATCGCAAATCCACGATGTTAATCGATCGATATTGATATGACATCTCTCTCGATCGATTAATACCGATATTATTGTTAGGGCTAGATAAGCGAGCCCTCAGTATATTGATATAAAGCGCTGTGTTATGGGACGGTAACACACGCGTAAGTAATGAGCGGGGATGAGTGCAGACTTCTGTGAGAAGATACCGCTCAAGCACAACGCTTCCTCACTTTTATACCTACGTCACCCATCATCTTAGATGGTACCGCCATTGGGTTGTGAACCCGAGACGTAGGTTGAACGACCAGCATGGTAATAACGACTAGTTCGTTCATGCTGCACATGCGAGTTCCGTGCATGCTGAAAGCTAAAGATGGTTCTTGGTTTGTTTCCAAGATGTATCTTTGCTTTGCCATCTTCGAGTTCGACACGAACTCTCGATGACAGGGATGCCTGATGATATGACATAATCATCTGGCGACATGTACGGTCATCGTCGACCGTACTGACGACTGTCATAAATGTATGACGCGACTCGACCTGTACAGTCATGATCGACCATACTGTCGACTGCCATAATAATATATGACATGACCGACTGTCATAATAATATATGACATGACATGACATGACATGGTATGACATGTATGACAGGTATGACACGTATGACATGTATGACACATATGTCATCGGTCATAACCCTGACAGATCTCCCCAGAGTTGTGACCTCACAACGGGCATACCTTTGTATATGTCTTTGATGTCTTTGTTGTTGTCGCTTCTTGCTGGTACCGGTCTTCTTACACCGATTTGAGGCGTCCCTCATGGTGTTTTTAGGATATTGGGGGGAACTGAGTCCACTTTAGTCCCTCACCTTAGGCATTTAGCCATACAGTCCTTAGGATGCAGCCCACCTTTCCGGAAATCGTATCGTTGAGTGACGTTCCAAGGTTCAATTAAGAGCGTTTTCGCGATACAATCCTACGCTGGATTACTGATTGATCCACACGTTATCATGTATGTGCTAGACGATTCAAAGCATCCGAAGTCTACGTTACGGATTATTTGCGCTAGCCGTCGTCGCCTTTTGCGCGATCGATGATCCCACGATTATAACGAATTATATTCGAACGATTCTCGGCCTGATATAGTCCACCCAACTCTTCCTCCCCTCCTTAAGCTACTTTGGAGGATCCTAGGCGGTGATGGGGAGCCCGATTTCGATAATAAACGAACAAAGGGGCTTGTTTTAATGCAAACGGAGCGGCCCTGCTTAACTGAATTGGACTTATAATCCTTAACCGGTCTGCTCAACTCCTCAATATTTTTGTCCAGTACGCACGCTTTGACGAACATCTATCGCGATGAGTGAGAATGAATTCGCCACGTACTAATGTGAAATTTATTTAGTCATGTTTGTCAAGCACAACTTAGGATCACAATTCCTTCTACCTCAGTCATTATCTCCGGTAGCTTCGGATGACTGGCCAAGAATCCGATGACAAACCACGGTTTTGGCAAAGGTAGCATTTAGCAGTTTTTTTATTTATCCACAGATATGATATCTCGCATGTGTGCGTATCTGTGCAAGGGTATGATTTTGAACAAGGCTCACTACACCTTTAGCAAGGAAGGATCAATTCCTGCTCCTGACATATCAATTTGATGCAGGGTAAAATGTTAGGGATATATCCCTGCAGTTCTTGGGTTGCAGCCCATTGCACCGAAGGCGCATCGCAGTTCTTGGGATGCAGCCCTGCAGTTCTTGGGATGCAGCCCTGATATATTTATACGACCGATGGATGAAAACCTCTTGGGTACATATTTCCACGGCTCGATTATTATTAGGTCGGCAATTATTGGCAAAAGTCATTGGCTATCAGCTTTTGACTCAGAAGCCACAATGTTATAGAAGCTGCGACCTATTGTGATCATATGCGGCAGTTATGCCTTCAGCATACGTAGACAATATGATTATGTGGAACTTATAATCCCACTTAAGTTGCATCATGATAAATTTTTCCAGGTGTTAGCAGGTGTTCAGGATTTGATAAGGGGTTGACGCCCCACAAGCCAAAGGTCACTGTCTCATAAGGCTCGCCTCAAGTGTGCGGCTTTGAGGATTAGCGTTCTGGCGAGGCACAGTCATGATGCTTCCTAGTCCAAAGAGCTGGAAATGAGAGTGCTCAAGATATCCAAAGACAGGAAGGCTTTTGGTTGGCCAGTGTTACTGTCAAGATGCTTAACCTTGATGGAATGGTATTCGGATACTGTACAAACTGTGCAACCATGCATGTGACTTATGCATTGGTGTATGACTTTGATGAATTGTCTGGAACTAACTAACCTGGAAGGAATGACAGGCAATTTAGCTAGAGTGGCGGATTTACTCACTCGGCTTTGCTGTTTATGGAATTCGATGCCTGATGGCACAACTGGCAATCCTTTGCTCAGATGCTTTCCTCAAGACATTGGCAACAACTTGTGTACCAGCTTCTCAAGATTTGGGGAGAAATCATGGATCAACAATTTATGAATCAAAACACATGTATCAAGGTTGATTTAATGAATCCTTCAACTCTTGAATTTCGACAATCAGCATCCCAGGCTGTTGACGTCAAAGTGATGGTCGTAAGCTTACAATATAGCTTATTCACATTTGAAAAACCATCGTTCTCCTATGTCAGTGCCCCTACAATATGATAGAGCCGGAGAAATGTGCATTTATGATTTCTTCATAATGAACTTTATGTGTCAATAAGTCAAATAAGACTTCATTTGATGTTTCAATCGGCATGATGTACCGTGTCATCAATTTTATGGCTGCTATACACAGATGCTGGAACGTTTGATAAGATCTTTAATTTTCCAAGTAAAATCACATCCAAGCAAAATCACAATGGTGTAAGATGTGGCAGCTGTATGAAAATGAATGAATCTATACTCTTCCTTCCCCTCGCAAAAAGAGATGTATCAAACCAATCAGATGGTGATGGAGGATGTTATTCAATCATTATGTTATGCGAATCAGACTGAGATTACTCATCGAATGCTTTAGAGGTAACAATGTCAATCTGAACATTGATTCTCTCTACGTCATATTGGCAATATGCCTGACGTTTTTGAATGTGGCTAATGCCAGATGATGTCAAATGCAGTTGTTGGATTGCAGCTTACATACATTTGTCAATTCAGTGTCACTATAGTGTGCCCAACTTAGACAATGTTCTGGAAAATGATTGTCATGATGAACAAAGAAATCAGTGATGGAGAGTTACCGAAGTTAACTTTGGTATCGAAGCTAATGGAGAGTCAATCAAGAAGTGTCCGTAATGACAACAACTTGCTACGAGTTGTATTTTCGTAGTTGATGGATGGCTGACATGTCATTTTATTATGAATAGAACATGGCATTGCCTAGTGATATGTGTATATTCTTCAGCACATGATCACTTATCTCAATGGTGCCCATGTTATTTTTGGGCAAACACTATTCAGAGACTTATTATGATAAATAAGTATGAATGATGAATGTGTCATTTCAATCCGATAGAATTGTGACTTGTTTTATGACTAAAAAATTTCTGTCACTTTTCAGAATGAGGATGAACTGCGCTTGGAAACCGTATACAGATTGCGGGTTTTCCAAGACTTCGTGGCCTAATGGATGAGGCAACAAATTTCTAAATATTCCAGAATGAACTTTGAAAGAG
>LGRX02004628.1:0-45896 GCA_001247695.2 Cymbomonas tetramitiformis | reverse complement strand
GACGGTCTTCTCCCCTTGCGCCCAGGGACACTGCTTCACGTGGTGGTAGCTCGCAATCATCAAAAGCGGGGGCAAGAGTGCGCGCTGTCGTGGCATCAACGTCGAAGATCTCGGTCGCCAGGCACACTCTCGGGTCTTCATTCCGCTTGCTCCTTGCATCGACGGGCGGCGTCAACTCGATCAATGGCAACGTGACCTTCTCCTTCATGCCCAGTGACACCGCGGCCTCAGAAGTAGCAATGCCTCTGTAGAGGTCGATGGTCAACTTGAGGGCGTTCTTCAGGGGTCCAGTGCCCACCAAGAAGTCCCACGTCGTGTCATTGGTGTAGGTGACGAAGGCGTGGAGCCGATGCAGAGTCATGTACGGCGTGCCCGCGGCGAGAACCACATCCACGTAGCAGTACTTCGTGAATTCCGCAGGGCTGCCATCACATCTCGCCACCCTGGCCCCTGTCTCTGCATCAAAGATGGTCAAGCCCAACCTGTTGGCTGTCCTGATTGGGATAATGTTGCAGTTGGCCCCCGTGTCCAGGAGAAGCGCTTTGTACAACATAAGCAAGCCTCCAGAGGCCATCAGCGCCATCCCTTGTGCCAGAGACTCGTTCAGGAGCTTGCATACAGGCTGGACCTGCGCCATGGCAGTGAGCTGTTCCTCTGTAAGACCACTGAGCATCTTCTTCTTCAATAGCTCGTACGCCTTGGTCTCCATGGTCCCTGCGTGTAGCTCGCCCCTCTCGCTGAAGTCTCTCACCCCGTAGCTCTCCTGGACGGTGGCCGCTGCAGCTGTTACATGCACCGTCGTCCTCCCCTTCCTGGGCTGCTCCACCATGTCCTCCGGCATCTCATCCAGAGGAATCTCTTCTTCGTCACTGTCGTCGCCCGACTCCATGCCCGGGCAGTCATCATCCTCATCGCTGATGTCCTGGCAGTCTGCTGCTGAGGCTGTCGGCACGGGGAGCTGGTTGTTCTCAGCCAGTTCCACCAAGGTCTCCACACCCCTTGGGGCTGTTATGCGACCTTCTGCTACGAGTCCAGCAGCTAGCTTGCGGAAAGCTGCTCCCAGGCTCTTGATCACGGAGGCCATGAGCTGCACCTTCCTCTGCATCTCGTCCGCCGCAGGCGCCCTGGGCACCTGTGCGTCTGCCTCGTACTCCTCGGGTGTCTTCACTGGGAAGCCCCTCATGCGCTGGGTACTTCCCAGGGCTACTGCTGGAGCCGCCGTGAGTTCAGACTCCGCACTCTTGCACGGCGTCTCGGGGAGTGCCCCCAGACCCAAGGTGTTGAGGGCGCTCGAGAGCTCCTCTTCGCCCATCTCCTCGGCCATGGCTGTGAGTAACTCGGTTGGAGGGCCAGACGACACTCCTACCCCTGCGCTGCCATGGTGGTGCGCGCGTGCATCGACGGTGTGAGTCTCCCTCTCCGCGACGTGCGCTGCGACTGGTTCCTCGTCGGAGCCCTCATCCTCGGACAGCACCTGCGACTTCACGCTGCCCGCACGACTGGCAGTCTTCCTAGCAGCCACCATGCCCTGGTACTCTGCTTTCAACGCCTCGGGATTGCCAGTGGTGCTCTTCTGCTTGTCCTCCGGTGACTGTTTGGCTCTGTACTTGTCCTTCTCGTCGTTGGACAGCTGCTGCCAGTCCGTCACCAGGATGCCCCAGTCAGAGTTCTTGAAGCGGTTCTTCAGATTATACATGCGCAGAGCGGCGTTCTCCGCGTCCCACCACTTGCTGGAACCAAGCCTGCTTTCGTGGAATCCAGCAGGCATCTTGACGTGTTTATAACCCCTCCTGCACTGCTCGGGATCGGACTCATGCCAGCCCCCTCCAAAGCAGCGCAAGCACTTGGGCTTGTCGTTCGTACGCACGCCCTCTGCTGGCGGTGGCGTCTTGTTGTAGGAGGCCTTCTTAGCTCTTTCGGCCACATTCACCTCCTTCTTCATCTTCTTAGAAGGTGATGTATCTACCTTCTTGCTGTTCTCCGGTTCGCCTGACTGCGCCACCTCAGAGGACTCAATCTTCTTGATCGAGTTCTTTATGGCCTTGAGGTCAAGGCCATGCTGTCGCGCCTCCCAGGTGGAGTACTGGCAGCCACATCGTCTGGTGATCTCCTGGAGGAAGGTGAGGATCCAAGACTCTGCATCGCCCTTGAGCTTGTCTTGAACCTCGACGATGGCCTCCAGGTCCTTCCAGGTCACCCGATTGGGTGGCGGGAACTGTGCCCTCAGTTGCTCCTTCACCCGCGTCTGGAAGACCTTGATGCGCAGGTTGTCTACGCAGTCCTCGATGAAGGTACGCAGCTCTTCATCGCTCAACACCTTCCCAGTGTTGAGCTGCATTTCCCTGAGCCTCTTCCTGACGTTGGCGTTGTGCTGCCGTACGAAATTTTCGCACATGTCGGCGAACTCCCTCAGGAACTTGGGCCGATCTTCTTCCTTGGTGCCCGTGTAGTTGGGCAGCGTACCAAGGTTGACACGAGCGTAGTCAGTGTACTCCATGTCTTCTTCAAAGATTATTAACGGCTCCTGGGCCTGGGCTTGCAGTTGTGCTGGTGCTTGTGCCTCAGGCTGTACTAGTGCTTGTGCCTCAGGCTGGCCACCGGCAGCCCCTTCCTCTCCTTCCAGCTCTGTGAAGTGCTGGCTCACTCGTATCGCTCTCTGGGCACGCCTCTCTGCCCTTTGCTGATCCTCGCGGTCAGCCTTGGATTCCGTTGCTACCTTTCTGGTGAAGAAGAGATACTGGTGTGAAGGCTCTTTTCACTCCACACTTCCCAGCTTACCAGTACGGATGAATCCGTCCCTGGCCTCACCTTTCAGTGCTTTGCTCTAAGTAGCAATCACTGCCAGGATAATCTCGTCCACGACTGGTGAGCAAGGTTCCATCTGTGACCCGGTCTTATATCGGCTCTCCCAGGTGTCCAGCAAGGTTGCCTCTGCCCTCAGTGTCTCTGGTCCACGCAGTAAGTCAGCAGAACGCCAGCATGGGTCAAGTGACCACAAAGAATGCTGTCGTGATGGTGTCCACTGACCGTCCTGTTTCGCTCCACGCCTTCAGGCGTACCAGTACGGATGAATCCGTCCCTGGCTTTACCGTCTGGTGCTTTGCTCCAGCAGGATGTCACTTCCCGAAATAGCCCAGTACATAATTCTCAACGCTGCAATCATGTTCGCAAAATTAGCAACTGGTTCTGCTGTGACCGCTGTCGCTGTACTTTGCAAGACTGGTGAACTTCGAGTGTCGCAACAGCCTGCTTCACTCAACCTCTTCCAAGGCTTACCAGTACGGATAAATCCGTCCCTGGCATCACCATTCAGAGGTCTCGTTCTTCAGGACTGCTGTTGAACTCTCAGCATTACAGACGACATGTCTGTAATAAGGCACATTTTTGTTTTGAAAAAGACTGTTAATTACAGTTCTGACGCAGTCGCACAAGGACAAGTCCACAAATGTATATCTTTACAAGCAGAAGAATACTGTATCTTACTAATTATCTCATAACACTGCTGTTTTCGCGGTCTTAAGCGAGTCCTGGCTATTCTCGGAATCACTGTTACGAAGGCAAAACAAAAATGAGCGTCTGGCTCACCCCACTCCGCCGCCCTACTTATTCTCGCTATCTCCAAACAAGTGTAACACCCATCCGTATTTCCGTATCTCGTCACTGTCATAACTCCTCGCGCGTATCGTACTGCGCGTGTCATACGTTCGTCACAGAGACTGCTACAGCAAGTGTCACAACCCGGCTGAGGTACACGATAAGCCGTGGTTTGTGACAACTTATCGCATACAGCACATGACACCCCAACAGTGGCGCGTCATCGCACTTCGGATTCATGAGCACTTAGGAGTCATGACCACTTGTTCTCTAAAATATTGATGCTGTTCAGTGCCGCAGGAAAACGTGAACTACGTGAACGACTTTCTTCAAACCCTTTTGCAGTAATTTTCAAAAGTCTTGCAATATAAGGTGGCTCCCCGTCCTCTAGGGGAGGGGCCCTCCCCCTCCCCTCCCCCACCACCCCCCCTCTCCCCGCCCACCCTGACCCCCTTCCTCAACGTCTCCAAATACCCCCTTAATTCTTCGACTTCCCTCCCCGCCGCTCAGATTCAGCCACCCCTCCACTCACCCGGCCACGGCTGCTTCTCCACCTTCTAGAGTTTTTTGCTTAGCACCTAGCTTTTTCTCTAGATGTCACCCTGCTGAAAAGTGGGTTGAGCCCCTTTGTGGGCGCGCTATAGTAGAGGGAGTAGCCCCTAGTGTTTTCACTAGCCTGCTTTGCAGGGTTACCGCACTCTCAGGACTTTGTCCCTTTTGCTAGCGTAAATGTTTTATTATTAACGTGAAGACTTTCGAAGTGCTTGGTGTGGGGAAAAAGTGCTGGTGACCGTTTCAGGTGCATATGATAATACGCATATCGCGTCCCAAAATCTTTTATGCTTCCCTTTTGTACCTTGGCCTGCATCGCATCAGCATTGATCTGGATTATTTTTCGGAGACCTCATAGTGGCCTGATAAGAAGTAGAGTGAATAAAGGGTGTTGTGTATTCTTCTCGACGGGGTGGCCCTAGAACGTTGCTTACTACCGTGGTGTGGATGCGGGTTTTTTGACAGGTGTCTTCGAACAAGTCCATCCCTCAAAAGATCTACTGCTGAGCTGGAACGCATTCCACTTGGCGACAGTTAAAATGGATAGTTTGTAGTATTCCAAAGTTTCAGCTGGAATAAACTTGCATATGCTTAGATAGTCGCATTCCCGGTTTCGGGTTGGGTTTGGCAAAAACCCTGGGCATTAATACACCTCTTTAACCCCTAAGGGGCGGATGGAATTTCTTGCAAAAAACGGTGTTTTGGGGATTGTAGGCATTGTCGCGTATCGCGGACATCGATGTGCATTCACGTTATCATGTATGCTGTGTATGACCACCATGTAACTTTAAGAGCGCCATAACATGCATCCGTGCACCATATATATTCAGATTTTCGGCATATCCAACCCAGTTTTCATGATTTTGGGACATGTAAAATTTCTCCAATCTCCTATTACAACTTACATTTCGACTTCGTTGGGTGACTATCGTCATGAAAACTTGGGGATTGGTCACATGAACATATTCCCACCCGGTAGCGCACCTGTATACCGGCAAATATACCGACTATGAGCAAAAACGCCCCCCAAAACACCAAAAAAACACCCAAAAAACACTTAATTGTAAATGTTTTCCATACTTAAGGAATGCTTTCCCATACTTAAGCGCAATTGAAGGCGATTGCTTCCTATTTGTGGGGATATATAGCATGTGTCATGCAAACAACCATGCAGGGGACGCTAGTGGACGTTGGGCACGCGACATGCCTTCACAACTCCACCCAATTGGGCGGGATCGTCGGGTGTAAGCCTTGATTTCGTATATTTTAAGACAAAATTCAAGCTCTAAAAGGCAAGTTTTCAAGAATTGTCGTAATTGAAAATGTTGCTATGTGAGATATATGTCCTATATGGACTACCCATCCCAGTGATTAGTCATTTGCGACATACACACAGGTAGGTGCACGCGCCTTGGAATGCATATTTCGGCAAGCCAAGGGCATGTAGAACCACTTGGATGCACATTCCCACAATCGAATCCGTCCGTATACGGTACAAACCGCCCCTTAGGGGTTAACATGAATACTAACACTGGAGCATGAAATTATTTGTTTGGGTCGTGAATGCTTGTAATTGAACTTGCTTTAAATGATTGAAACAAGTGGATCGCACACACGGATAATCCTGACTTGCTGATGCATGTTTCTTGGCATTGTCACTATTTAGTCCTCCAGGGTAATGTTGTATACCTCTTGGTTGCCATAGCAGCTTGTCGGTGGCATTTTGAATAAAACTGAAAGAGGCGGTTATATATTCATGGGCACACTTTGAGATGCAGTGAATAGCGGTAGATTTAGAAATGGATAAATCGATGGGATAGTGTTGTAGCTTTGGCATATGATGAATATGCATGTGTTGATACGAGCGATATCTATATCAGCAAGTGGCGTATTCAGATGCTCACGATGATGAGGCCAATGAAACAGTCGATATATCGCCATCAAGCAACAACATCTGCAGTGATTACTAGGGCTATTGCATTTATTGCGTATGATTACGTGCTCCGGAAGCATTTTGCAGTTGTGCGCCTGTGCATACACTCAATGTAACGCGTTCCAAACATCCCGCATGCACCGACATATGATGCATTATTCATGCACACGTCGAACCCTACGCTACATTGTTGCAGCTTTGGCAAAACATTTCGATTTGGCTAATGCAATTGCCATATATACTATGCTTTTGTGTGCCTCGTGCATATGATGCATTATATTCATCATATTCATCAGATGCATCATATGCATATGATGAATATGATGCATGTGTTGCATTATATGCATACAGTAAGTCGCGGTCTATAAGAAAAAGTAAAAATTTCGCTAGCGTTGGTCGCTTAATCTGACGGTCCCAGATTCTCGTCTCTAGCGTCGTGAATTTCTTATTGGAGGATGCCATATTTGTCACGCATAGCGTCGAGTTATCTTAATTTCGACATGAGATGACAGGTAGGTTGGATCTCAGCGTTGATTTCTTATCTGCCGAGCCGAGCTGATACTTTATTCTCCACATTTGTAATTCGGCCACCCGTGGCATGCATGGTATGGCGGACGATTACTGCGGTGGATGAACTTTGTTAACTGTCAAATAAGCCCTATATGATTGATAAACAAACCCTATATGTTTGGACTATATATACTGACTAGGTTGATGAATCCGTCTAGCGTCAGTTTTTTTCTTAATCGGAGGATTTTCAAGACCTCTCCCATGGAAAGTCTAGCGGGTGATTTCTTACCGTTTTCCCTAACTTTTGGAGAGAAAACTAGCGGCTGGTTTCTTGTAGATACCATTTCTTATAGACCGCGACCTACTGTATGATGCATCATATACATCTTATGCATATAATGCATTATATGCATATGATGCATATGTTGCATATGATGCATTACATGTATATGATGCAGCATATGCATTCGCGGCATATGATGCATTAGCAGCATTATATGCATTCTATGCATTATATGCATATGAGATGCGTTATATGCATATGATGCATTATAATGCATATAATGCAGCGGTATGCATACACATGCCTAAGGAGTTGTATCGATTGGTCAATTGAGCTCCTTATCGTCACGTGTTGTATCGTGTGATGCTCACGATGATGAGGCCAATGAAACAGTCGATATATCGCCATCAAGCAACAACATCTGCAGTGATGACAATGGTTGTTGCATTCATTGTGTATGATTACGTGCTCCAGAAGCATTTTGCAGTTGTGCGTACAATCAATATAACGCGTTCCAAACATCCCGCATACAGTGTTGCAGCTTTGGCAAAACATTTCGAGTTGGCTAATGCAATTGTCATATATGCTATGCTTTTGTGTGCCTCGTGCATATGATGCATTATATTCATCATATTCATCAGATGCATCATATGCATATGATGAATATGATTCATGTGTCGCATTATATGCATATGATGCATAAGATATGTGTATGATGCATATGATGCATTAGCAGCACATGATACATTAGCAGCATTATATGCATTCTATGCATATGATGCGTTATAATGCATATAATGCAGGATGCACACACATGTATGAGGAGTTGCATCGATTGATCAAGTGAGCTCCGTATCGTCACGTGATGTATCGTGTGATGCTTGCTAGATATACAGGGCCGATATATATCTATTTGTCGTTATACCCCAATATAGGGTTTCGATATCAGAACGGTCGGCTTGATAAGATAAAAGAGATAAACATATACCTGACTTTAAGTTCAGGGATTAGGTTTCGGCCTACGAGTGACGGTCACCCAGACTACTCTAGGATGAGGCAGGTGACATATTTTAGGTGTCACTGTGCCAAATCCAGCACACCACCTAGTGTGGGGACCAAACTAGGTAGCCGAAACAGGAAACAAATGCCTACCGAGAGGCAGAAAAGTCAGTGCTAGTGGGTCAGGAGGCACTGTGCTCATACTGGCCAGGCCCCCTCCCCCGAACAGGCAGTGCAGCAGCCGTGCCACTACTTTCTACTGCCGAATTCTGATACACTGAAAACCCGAAACAGAGCCCATCTTGGGGCAACCTGCACCTACAGCATCTCAAACTGAAGGCAGGTTAATCTCAATCACGTTAGCACTAGCCACTTCCACAGTGCCCGGGAGGGCCGGTACCACTGTCACAGCGCCCAGGAGAGCTGGTACCACTGTCCGTCGAATCATTCGTAGAGCAAATTGAGATAATTGAAGGAGCGCCGATGTCGCCGCAGGCAGTTACACCGGGTGCAATCTGCTCGGTCCTGTGCCGAATTGAGGAAGAAAGTCCATCCCCGTCCCCACCGTCCCAGGTGGGTGGCTCGTAGGTTGGCGACGGCGGAGCACCTCCCGGCGAGGGCGGCGCAGTAATAATCGGAGCTGCCACAGGTGGTTGCGGGGGGCCTGGGAGCCACGTCCACCCGTACCCGTACGTAGTACGGTACCAGCCGTGGTACCAGCCCTCCGGCTGCCAGTAGAGATCCGGCGGGATGGCCGTGGGCGTCAGCTCACCAGCACCACCGACCTCGTCGCCGATGCGCCCTGTCGCCGAAGATGTTGGCGCGGGGCAATCATTTGAAGGCGCGGCAGTTGCACAAATAACAAGCATTAGGCAGACTGCGAGAGACATGAGGGCAGAGTACCCAAAGCCCAACGGCGGTCTGCCGCAGCCAAGAGCCTGCCGCGGCGGCGGATCACCCTCGTCGTCATCCTCGGACTCTCCCTCAGTCACCGAAACTGAATCAACGGGTGCCACGGGCCCCATGCAATGCATCGCGAGAGGCGGGTTAGGGTCAGTGAGTTTAAGCCGCACCGCAAACTTGTCCATGAAGGACGTGTCTGGCTCGTGGGCGTGCAGCGCGCTGACGGGGTACATGCCCTCGTCGGACACCACCGACTGCGGAGCGGCAGGCGGTGCCGGCGGTGGCGGCATGTCCAGAGCGTCGCCCGGGATCTTGTCGTGGACTTGGAAGGTGTTGACGTGCATGGCACCACCAACCGCGCAGACCCCGAGGCGGGTGTCAGCGGGTTGGCAGCACTCCAGATACTCGTCGATGGCGTGAGTCTCAACGGTGTCGTCCACACAGAAGGAGGCGGCAGAGAGATCCTCGAGCATCACGGGCTTGCCGCCCGCCAAGAAGCATAGCGCGTCGAAACGGCCGGTGTCGTTGTTGTCGATGGCGTGCTGGAAGGCAGCGGCGTAGAAGTCGCCCTCCACCTCCTGAACCGCGAAAGAATGCGCCCCAGCAGCTGTCTTCTCCGCACGCGGACCGCCGTGCGGGCAGTCGCGGTGCCAATGCCTAGCTTGTGCCGACGTACACGTCGAGTGCTGGCAAAGCGGGATCACCTGTCCAGTCCCACGATGAAACGCGACAAGCTTCGAATTCCCCTGCGAATAATTCCCCTCCGGGAGCGGAGAGGCTGCGAAGCGGTACTTCAACCCTGTGCGTGGGTTGTGAGGCTTCTCCGCGCGGGGAGTGAAGCCTTTCCCGTTGACCTTGTCGGAGAGAACGCGCACCTCCTTGCGTAACGCGAGGAGGATCTCCATCACGTCGGCGTCCGCGGAAGTGTGTCCGCTCGGCGGGTCGCCAAACCTCGCAGGCAACATGTGGCTGCCAACCGCAGCCGACTTCGGCGAAGCCGTGCCAGCCCGCACGTGAGCCGCATGACACTCGCGGGCCCACTGCTGAACGGTCAACAGGGACACCGCCGCCCGCTGGTCGTGCAGCAGGAGCCTCGACACCACAGGCCTGTAGTAGTCGGCGTCCATGGCCTGAATGAACTGCCCTTTGACGTCGTCCTCGTCCAGGGTGTTCTTGCGCTTCGCGGCGGCGAGCGCGGCGTTGAAGTCCATGATCGAGTCGTTGGGGTCCATGCCGTAGCCCAGTTCAACTGCCAGCAAGTCCGACGTCCCCTGAAAGGGTGCGTCGGCATGAAGCAGTTTACGTGCAAACTCGAGCAGAACACGTTTCCCATCCGCGGGAAACGTCTGAGCAGAGCTCTCCAACCAGTCCGAAGCCGGACTGGAAGGATGCACGAGGAGCTCAAGGGTGGAGAAGAGGAGCTGATTGCTCTCCTCTCGCACCGTGATGCCGGCGTCGTCGAGTATAAAGAGGTCGCCCAGCTGCTCGTCCTCGGCCACGAAAGCCTCGCGAAGAGCAGCCACCATGCGGGTAAAGATGACGTGCACGTTCTTCTCGTTGCCATGGAAGCGCTCGTCCTTCAAGCCGAAGCACTTCTTGGCGACAAATTTGGCGGCCTTCTCGTCGTGCCTGGTGCGGATCAGAGTACGGACAGCTGCCACGAATGCCGCAGGGGTCCAGACGCTGGAGGGACGGTCGCCGTCGGAGTCCCTGGAGTGGCCGCATGTCGGGCAGCAGCTTGGTCGAAAATAGTCGCTAGGTTCCTCCTCCGCAGAGGAGCGCTCGAAGTAGATCTGGTGGTAACCATGATGAAATGACAGTAGGGGTGGAGCAAGCGGGTGTGATCGGGAAGCGGTCGCGGTGGTGGCGGCCAAGAGGTGGTGGTCGTCGAGAGCGTAAACTTGCGGATAAGGACGAAGAACTCGATGAAGTCGTGTGGACTTGAAGGATTCCCGGGTACCGCAAACGGTGTGATATCGACCAGAAGTACGGCAAAATCCAGCCAACGTAAAATCAAATCGTAAAATGCCCAAGTGCACCGTCCGCGAAGCCGCTCAATCAACCAAGCTGCCTAGGCCATACCACTGAACCGCGTGTGCCTCCCTAGCGACCGCTCACTCCATCCCAAGCGTCGGCGTTTAGCCACTCATAGTAGAAGCAGTGTAAAAGCGATGGTGCGAACCAAAACCTGCTAGATATACAGGGCCGATATATATCTATTTGTCGTTATACCCCAATATAGGGTTTCGATATCAGAACGGTCGGCTTGATAAGATAAAAGAGATAAACATATACCTGACTTTAAGTTCAAGGATTAGGTTTCGGCCTACGAGTGACGGTCACCCAGGCTACTCTAGGATGAGGCAGGTGACATATTTTGGGTGTCACTGTGCCAAATCCAGCAATGCTCACGATGATGAGGCCAATGAAACAGCCGATAATGCCATGAAGCGATAACATCTGCAGTGATGACAATGGCTGTTGCATTCATTGCGTATGATTACGTGATCCGGAAGCATTTTGCAGTTGTGACACTGTGCGTACAATCAATATAACGCGTTCCAAACATCCCGCATGCACCGACATATAATGCATCATTGATGCACACGTCTAACCATCTAACTCGTCGCAACGCTTGATCAATGCTATATTCAACATGTATTGCATTATGATGCGCGCGGTGATGAGGACAAAATTACCGGTCGCCTTCCCGGTCAAGCATCGCAATCAAGCTGATGATATTGCAGCGACTTCGGAGTCTTTCAAAGGAAGGCGATAGTGCGAATGAATATCTGCAATATCTACAACACGTTTTCAATATAAATCGGGCGTCGACATGTGCTATGATATGCGCGGATTCGATGCCGCGACATCATGTCTAAGTATATTATAATCAATAAAGCATTGTAAGTGTATTACTTTGGAACGAGCACCCTAAAGCTAATTGGCCATCATTCTAACATCAACGCGATGTGATGGTAGAGTCGCGAGGACTCGCATGCGTTTGCCGTCTCCGCGGTCGTTGACACTATCATCAGCCTCGCCGCATTCAAGAGGAAGTTGGACGCGGATCGCCTCCTCTTGTGCAATCACAAGTATGAACATAAGGTCGTCGACTTCCGGCATGTACATCACACGCTCGACAACCGCAATATATGGTGGGACTTCGATACCGTGGGTGTAAAACCCGGATACCTGCACACGCATGCCAGGTCCGACTGCCGCGATCTCGTCGTTCACATCATAGATAAGGAAATGGTCGCCGCCATCATTACCGAGCCATTCCCCATAGCCATCCCATGCATGCGCACTCATGGTTCGTATGAAAACCGTATATCAAGTGTAAAGTACGGCTCGTGCGACGACACAGTTGTGGCGTTCCCGTTCCGTGTATGGCTGTATGCATCTGTTCAAATTTGTCGTCACTTCGGTGATTTTGAACTCATGAACTCTGATCGTATCATCCTGCCGCTCAATTCACATGTGAATCTAGACGGCTGAAATTTAGTTGGGCACCCCTATAGAACACGAACATAAAGTTATAAAAGAGCAGACGAGAGGTTCGAGTGTCTCGACGCGACGACGAATACAGTTCCGAGTTGCAGTTGGCTGGATTTCGAGTTGCAGCATTTATCCCATTGAAGATTTTCCTCGGGAAATGAGCGAAAGAAAAAATCTAGCGTAGCGGTCTCAGGATAGCCTCGGGAAGTGCGAAGTCGGGATCATCCGATCGGTGACAAACGAAACCTCTGCTGAGCGTTGAGAGAAAAAATGTTTGCCGCTCGAAGTGTTTGCGCCCATCTGAAACCATTTCCCTCAGCTACTAGAGTCGGAGTATCGACTCGAGTGTTGTTTACCAGGGATTTTGTTAAGCCATCTTTCCAACCTCAACGGCTATCTCCCGCGTTTTCGCGACGTGCTTTCCTCTCTGCACCGAGATCCTCTCCGGTGTGCCGTTTCCGCACGTATTCCTCTTCCTCTGAAGACAGTATGGCAGAAGTCAAGGAAATTGGTTCCACCAAGATGTTCGAAGGTTTCAACAAGCGCTACAGCCACATGAGTGCATCGCTTTCATGCGAGATGAAATTCCATGTTTACTTGCCTCCTGCTGCTGCGAGTGGAAAAGTGCCGGTACTGCACTGCACGCGACGTGTCCACCTTGAGCTCCTTTCGTTGAGCTGATTGCAGTCGGCTGTTCAAGTACAGATACAGATAATTTTCTGCGTTGTTTTTAGAGTACGTACGAGTGAGATATGAAGCGACCAAATTTAGGACCGCGGCATGGATCCCAAGCACTAAGTGACTGAGAACTTTTTTCGAACACAAATTCTAGAGTCCGGGTTAGGGATTACGAGTGCGCTCAAGCGAAGCTTATTGTTAGTAGGAAATATAGTTTGATCTAGGTAGATACTGTTTTGGACTTCATTTTTGGGCAACTTGCAGAGCCGGTGTCACTAAGTTTTCCCTTGTGTTCAGGTGATCTACTATCTCTCTGGACTCACGTGTACAGATGAAAATTTCATCACAAAGGTATTTTGGGATATTTCCCCTCCTTGTTCCTCGATACATATAAACTGAGTCTGCTTTGACCTAGCGTTCCGTGTGGCGCAGTCGTGTGCTCAACGCATGGCCGCGGAGCTGGGCATCGCTCTCATTGCCCCTGACACGTCACCACGTAAGATACCCAAGGACTCCCGGTTGCAGATGTGTTCATGAACGCATGTCGAACTGAACGCTAAAATTACTCTTGAACTTCATAGCGTGAGTCACGCCCTCCACTTTGCAGGTGGCCACGGCGTGGAAGGAGAGGCTGACAGCTATGACTTCGGAGTCGGTGAGTGCTTTAGCTTTTCGTAAAGTATCTACATATCCCTCTGGATCCCAGTTCCTGGTTACGATACCACTTTGATTCCGGTTTCTCGTGTTTCCACCTGCAAGGCGGTGCCCTTTTGTGAGGGCGGCTTGCGGGGTGGCGATCAGGGGCGGGCTTCTACGTGAACGCCACCGTTGACAAGTGGAAGAACTGGCGCATGTAAGTCTTAGTTAGTGCCGTACTATCACTCGGGCATTGCACAGTTGGTTCTTCTCTGTTTCGCCGAAAGCCGTAGCGGTCGACAGCCGTAGCGTGTGTACAAAAGCGCAAATTCGGTGTTCAAGTTTTTTAACTCCAAGTGCAGCTTTTAATGCTCGCCACGTTTCCGAGCTAACCTAAATGTAAACCAAGCTTCGTCTTGCCCGACTTGGGCTCACCTTCGGCGTGCCATATCGAAGTTTTCACCCTAGCCGCGGCCAGAGGTGGGACACGATCCCCTGTGGACCGTCGGTTCGAGAAGTGTGCCAACGCCTGGCCTGCTGCGTTATCTCTGCCCTCTATCCGACTTCATAAGGTGACGCCCACTTGCGGTGGCATTGCAGGTATGAGTACGTTACCGAGGAGCTGCCCTCGGTGCTTGGTTCGTTCGATATGTTGGATCTGAGCAAGAGCTCTATTATGGGCCACTCAATGGGCGGTCATGGTGCCTTGACCATTGGTCTTAAGAACGCTGGCAAGTACAAGTCCATCTCTGCTTTCTCGCCGATATGCAACCCAATGGACTGCCCCTGGGGCTTGAAGGCCTTGTCTGGCTACCTCGGCGACGACAAGGAGTCTTGGAAGGAGTATGACGCCTGCGAGCTCTTGAAAGGATACTCTGGCCCCAAGCTTCCTCTCCTCGTGGACCAAGGCACGGCCGACAACTTTCTGGTGGAGCAGCTGAAGCCAGAAAACTTGCAAGCAGCGTGTACTGCTGCGGAGTACCCAGCGACAATTCGCATGCAGGAAGGTTACGATCACAGTTACTTCTTCATTTCCACTTTCATTGCAGATCACATCAAGTTTCATGCGGACGCTTTGTCAAAGTGAAGAATGGAGAGAGAATCTTTGTGAACACATGCGACTGAATGCCGTTAACAGGACATTACTGCTGCCACACCTCAAACGGAAAGAGCCCAAACCTGCCCATTCATTCGATGTGTTTGACCTTATGAGGCTTCGTTACGATACATGCTTTATGCGCTGATCGCTTCATGAGTTTAGAATGACCTTTAAACTTTCAAAATATCGAGATATGTAGTGTCTGGATAGCCTGTTTTGAGAGTTACATTATGTCAGGTCGCGTATTCCGGATCCCGGACTCAGGATTGAGAGCGAGATATTAGGGCAAAGGGAGAACCTGCTTAGTTCAGCATACTTTGTGAGTCCATGACTACCGATTAGAAAGATGCTATCTAGCCCAGCTTTACACCACTCTCCGTTACCTTACCCCGGGCAGATTATGCCATGCTTACAGACTCGAAATTTCGAACAAATCATTTAGTGACTAAGCTGATGGCAGGGTATCCATGCCTTCCTGAATGATCGGCCCAAGAGAGTATCCAAGTGGGAGATGAAATTTCTTCTCATATATGATTTATCGAGTTCAATTTGAGTATCAGAGGTAATCAAACCGGGAAATTTGAGATTATTATTATTGTGACTAAATATCCCAACGGTGATGTTTCTCGAAGTTCGTGATATCATTTTGAACGATCCCGATGCGATATACGGCGCTAGGTTATCCATTGGGATGATTACTAGCATGCTACGTGTGTACACGTTACAGTATATGTACAGGACGTTGACACCCTGTCCCTGACACTCAAACATGCACCTGTTCCAATATCAACCTTCAGTTGGCCCAATAATTGGGTTTCGTAGTCCGTAATACCATTTTAAAGCATGTCCATGCGATGTACGGCGATAGCAGGGCACCATTGGGATTATCACTAGCATGCTACTTGCGTATGCGTAATGGTACGCGCTTTCTGCGAGGTCCCGGCACCTTCTCAACAACAACAAAAACACCACCGCCGGTGTCACATGGGTCGCCTTGTTGTAAAAAACCCCGGCTTTTCATGGGACGGAAGCCGGGTTGTCCAGCTGGTGACACATTGTGACACAGGTGTGACGTACGCATGACAGAGTATCGTATGTGGCACTGGCTTGCTTATGACGTAGTCGCGATGCAGACTGCTGATGACAGTGTATGGCTGGTTTCAGATGTGACACAGAATGCAGAGTACAGCCGATGGTGCATGTGGCAGATGTTTGGGAGACGATTGACGACGTGGGCACGATCGTAGGAGGCGGTGAGATACTGTGACACAGGTGGTGGTCGCGCAGAGGTGAGAGCGCGACGCACGGACAGGAGACTGGTAGTTTGGAGGTTACGAGACAGATCTGTGGATATGATATCAGAGAGTCCGAACGGACAGCCTTTCAGTAGCACTTTTCCAATTTCCCACTCACTGGGTTCGTGGGCAAGCGCGCAGCGTATATATATAGAGAAGTAGTTTTACTCAGTTGAGAGTGGGGACCCAGACGCCTAAGTCTGGGTCCCCCACTGTAGCAGGTTGACTCACGTTGCGGATGCGCGTTGCTCTTTGAGTATGGTAGAAGGCTGGATTAGCCTAGCACAGTTTTGGATACTCCTTGGTTCCTTGATGCGCTTGCATGCTAACTTGGACACAGAGATAAGTATATTGGAGGCAGAATGCCTAACTTTGCGTCAATTAAGAGTGGTTTCTTTTGTATGGCTTGCTTTCTTAATGTGGACTGTGGTGTTGCTACTTCTGGGTTTGCGCGCGCATGGAATACGCACGCGAGCATACTGTTTATATTTCAAGTTGTATACGCATTCACGTTCACTCATTATAAGTACCTTCGTTTCGGAATTCGTGTTTATTTTTAAATTGGAAAAGCTATTCAGTACAAGGGCAGTTTTTGTCAGGTGCCAAAGAGCTGGGGTGGTGGCTCGATTCCCTAGCCACCTGGAGTGCACAAAAAACACTTTTTAGGACTTGCGTCGGCGAATCAACGAGAGAGCAACGTATTCTTAATGAGCTGCTTAGGGTACTCGACTTCTTTCAGCAGCCTAACTTTGAGAGAATTCACGAGAAGTGTGGCGAGAATATTATTTCTTTTCCAGCATCAACTGGAAATTAACTGTGTCTTGAGTTATGGTGACCCCAGGGGCACCTAGGTGCACTGGTGGATCCAGGCTCTAAAGCAATTTTGGAAGTCAGCAGCCTAACTTTGAGAGAATTCACGAGGAGTGTGGCGACAATATTATTTCTTTTCCAGCATCAACTGGAAATTAACTGTGTCTTGAGTTATGGTGACCCCAGGGGCACTCAGGTGCACTGGTGGATCCAAGCTCTTGAGTAGTCTTGGAAATTGGCAGCTTACTTTGAGCGAATGAACGAGAAGCAGGGCGACAATAGTATTATTTTCGAATCAACTTGGTGATCAGCTGAACCTTGAGTTATGGTGAGCCCAGGGGTACACAGGTGCACTGGTGGATCCAGGCTCTTGGTAATAGTATTATTATATTTGTATCGCAACAACGACGTGTATTGGTTCTTGGGCATCCTTGTGAGTCCTGGTGAGCCCAGGGGCACAATGTGCACTGGTGGAACCAGGCTGTTCTCATCGACCCCGTGGTGTTTCTGTGAATCCTTACTCCAAGTGAAGCCAGGGGCAGGCATCCTGCACTGGTGGATCAAGGAGGCTGCTCCGTGCACGAAAACGTTGCTTTGTGTTGCATCACCAGGCTTTGGTGTGGCGAACTGGCTTCTGGCACACTAGGCTTTGGTCATCCTCGCGGAGGATGAGCTTCGGTAATTTGGCTTCTGGCACACCAGGCTTTTGGCTTTTACATAACAGACTGGCTTCGGTTATTTTGGCTTTTACGCGACAGACTGGCTTCGGTTATTTTGGCTTTTACACGGCGGCTTCGGTTATTTTAGCTTTTACGGCAAGGCGGCTTGGGTATTTTTGGCTTTTTACATAACGACGGCTTCGGTTATTGGCTTTGACGTGACATTTGGCTTTTGCCGCTTCGGTTATTTTGGCTTTTGCATAACAGCAGCTTCGGTTATTTGGCACCACACGAGGGCGCGGCTTCGGTTATTTTGCTTTTATACACAGAGACTGCTTCGGTTATTTGGCTTTGACGTGGTGGTTGGTTATTTTGGCTTTTACACGACAAGATGGCTTGGTTATTTGGCTTTTGCATAATAGACTGGCTTCGGTTATTTTGGCTTTACACGACAGACTAGCTTCGGTTATTTTGGCTCTTGGGATATAAAGCTTATCTCTATTTCTCGTACAGGTTCGGCTGTGTTTACTTTGGGTTTATTGTGAAAGGATGGTGGCTGTTTTATATTAGAATGGCTTCGGTTATTTTGGCTCTGTGGTCTGCAAGGCGCATGCCTTCTACACAACAGTTTGGCTTCGGTGATTTCTTTTAGTTAAAACGCACAAGGCTTCTGGTTGGCGCAAGATATTGGCTCCGGGCATTTTTGATTTTTTGGGGCTTAATGGTTTGCAAAGGTATTATATGCAGCAAGGTGGCTTTGGTTTCGGACACTTTTGGCTCAGGAGCGCGGCGAAGGTGGTTTCGGTCATCGTAGACACTCTCGGTGTGGGAGTGCTCAGACATTGTCGGGTGTGGAGTTCAAAGATCCCCGCCAGGGGCACAGTCTCCGCCTACACTTGACATAGCAGCAGAGTACTTGACTCTGACAGATCCCTGACAGATCTCCCCTCTTGGAAGTGTTGTGACCTCACAATATAGGGTGCATACCTGTCGCAAACGCGTGCACATGATGGGACAAATACTGATGGTCCTGAGTGACCTCAATGCTCGCATATATATGTCTGGCATATTCTCAACGTACACATAAGTCTGTAATAGTCCAGGCATGTTCCAGCATAACACACAATCGTAGAGCTACAATTTTTTTGAAATTCTGATATTCTAGAAACACGTGCCAAGCTCTCACATACAAGCCCAACTTTCTAACATGTAAAAAGATAAAAACAGCAGTATAATATATTCATCAAAAGATTAACAAAATCACCAAAAGTACGAATTATTGTACAAAACTGTGAGCAGAGCTGTCTTAGCAATCTAGCACTTGGCACGCGAACAGCCACCTAGCACTTGCGAAGGCAAAACAATAATGAGTCCACTAGTCCTGACCTGCGGTCCGGGCCTACTTATTCTCAAGTCAATGTCACATCTGCCAAACTTGTAACAGGCTTCCGCCCTGAAATCTTCATCTACCAATAGAATGTCACTATTCTATGCCAGCTTGAATGATGTTACCACTTCCCATCTTCTGACTGACACGTCAGTGACAGTATTGTCGCTGTCATATATTCTTATCACTTCACAGTCATCTTACAGTATTGTCGCTGTCATATCTTCTTAACCAAGTCTGCTGCCCTCAAGCAGTCGCAACGCGCGAGGTCTGTCATACTCGTCATAACTGTCACGCCTGTCATCAGCTGGACAAACCCGGCTTCGGTACCACGAGAAGCAGGCGTTTGTTACAGCTGTCGCAAACGCGTGCACATAATAATGGGACAAATGCTGATGGTCCTGAGTGACCTCAATGCTCGCATATATATGTCTGGCATATTCTCAACGTACACATAAGTCTGTAATAGTCCAGGCATGTTCCAGCATAACACACAATCGTAGCCTGTCGCGGGCCTGTTTTGGCGTTCTACGCCACTCGGCGCGTGTGGAGTGCACACAATCGTGGAAATGAGGGTTTTCACATATCACCTAAGCACTCCTGATGGGAATCGCAATTTGAAATTTAGGAAAAAAATATTTTTTTGGCCCAAATTTCAACAGAAATCGATTTTTTTGCCTGTTTCGGCCAGTTGCGGGCCTGTTTTGGCGTTCTACGCCACTCGGCGCGTGTGGAGTGCACACAATCGTGGAAATGAGGGTTTTCACATATCACCTAAGCACTCCTGATGGGAATCGCAATTTGAAATTTTGGAAAAAAATATTTTTTGGGCCCAAATTTCAACAGAAATCGATTTTTTTGCTTGTTTCGGCCAGTTGCGGGCCTGTTTTGGCGTTCTACACCACTCCGCGCGTGTGGAGTGCACACAATCGTGGAAATGAGGGTTTTCACATATCACCTAAGCACTCCTGATGGGAATCGCAATTTGAAATTTTGGAAAAAAAAACTTTTTTTTTGGCCCAAATTTCAACAGAAATCGATTTTTTTGCCTGTTTCGGCCAGTTGCGGGCCTCCCCATATCCTCGTCATGATCATTGATCGCGTTCGCGAAGTCGATCTCCCGCTCCAGGGCAGTAATTGCCTGGGAAGGCTCCGAGGTAGTGGCTCGCTCAATTCCTTGCGAGTCATAATGTTTTCTTCTGCAAGGGTCATGCCCAACCACAAACTCCCAGGGCGACCCAGTTATAGTGGCGGATCCAGAGACTGGAAAAGTGGTGTTTTCGGGAAACAGGTCTTCCACTGTTGTAATGTACGTGTGCGCCCACGCACGAAAAGTACCACAGTGCATCTCCACCGCGTTGTGGATTAGCCTGCCGTCGAAGATCACCACGCTCTTCGCCGGCAGGAAGCAGGTCACCGGCCGAAGGGTGTCAAGGGTGGCCCCATCCCCCAACTTATGCGACTGGGGGTACACGGTCCCAGCTCCCAACCCATCCAATATTGCAAGTCTTTGAAAATTATTGCAAGAGAGTTTGAAGGAAATCGTTTGACTGTTGAACGGCTTCTGTTTCTGACATGGTTTCATTGCTTGGGATGTCAACTGTGTGTGGGTCAGAGTTTAAGGTGGTGGTTGTGCTTAATTTAAACACGTCTCGCCTGTTTTTGGTGTGTTGCCTGCAAACTCTTGAGAGTTTTTTGAGAAGTGGTTTAATCTTACCACGGGGTACACCTATCGTGTTGAGAACGGAACCAAAAAGAGGGGGGAGGTATCCCATGAGTTTAAGAGCTTTGGGCCATTTCACGGTGCTCATGAAGGTTTTGGAATTTGCATTGGTGATTGTCGTGTCGTAGTGGCCACCATAATAGGACTCATTATCACTCTGACGGTAAGGAGGGTCTTGAGTAGGCCATGGACGGAGTGAAAAGGGAAGTACTTCGTCCCTTTCGTTCATAACTTCTTTCCAAATATCAGTGCTAACTCCTGTGTATTCAAGTCTCTTCTTCGTGATCTTAGACTTGGGAAGGACGTTGAGAAACCATCTGGCAATCTTTTTCTGCGTAGACCTCCAGTCAAAGGCTGGTTGGATGTCACTGGGTGCGCTGTCTATAGCTATAATTACAACATCCGAAAAGTCATCCTTATAGCACCCACCACCTGGGAGAATGTAGGGGTCATCACCCGTCCAATAACCATGTGGGATGAATGGGATAGTGTTATGCGGGAATCTGAAGACAAGTTTAAAGCCTTTATCAAACCATCTTTTTTGGTTTTGGGGGGACAACGGAAGAATCCATGTTCCTGAAAATCCAGAGACAGTGTTCGCCGCTTTATGGCCCATTTCCAAGGTGGTCATAACCGCCGAAGATTTCCCCTTTTCTTTTCCATCGAAAGGGGGGTTTCCATAAACGATTCTGCCAATGCCTGTTATCGGGTCCACATAGGCATCCCAGGCGAGACCATCAAAACCAATTTTCCCATGATGGCAGAAAGGCCTGAGAGCTTTTTTCATTCTTGCGGTGGGTACGCATCTTCTCGAGTGTATTCTAGGGTGGGCATTTAGAGGGTTAGAAAAGAGTTCGCACCCGTTTTTGTCCAGGTTTCTGTCATCCACCAAAATATCTAAGAGGCATCTTCTTATTGCGTAGCAGTTTTTCGGATCGCCCGATTCAAACTTGCATGCATTGAGTGCTTCATCATGAATATCATGTGCTCTATTCGAGTACTCCGCAAGTGAGCATGAAACTACTTTGTTGGAAAGACGGTGCCAAGCCAGAAGTTTCCAGAACTCTTTCCTTTGGACCTATTGGAGATCGGGATATTCAGTTATTCCCGTGTCAGGGTCTACTTCCGGTTTGGCGGTCACAGCAATGGTATTCTTTTTTGAATTTGATGGTCGATACATACTTTTCATAATTCTTTCGAAGTCGTAATCTCCATGCGGTTGCTGCTTCATTGTGTTTAGGTTGGAGCGAGGCAAACGGTAATGTGCGGGCTGCCTTTTTGGCTTGTTTAGGGATGTTACACGCATGAGTTCTTGTGTCTAAATATTTAATGGTGCGGCGCACCGTGTTTAGCCATTTGTAAATATAATTTGATGTTGCTGATGGTTTGTCAGATCTACATGTTCTATTCGAACTCTTGGTGCCAAATGCATAACTGGCCGCCTGGTGTGCAAGTTTGTGCAAGGTATCCCATGTTGTGTCAGGGTTCATTTTCTTATGGTTGGTGCAGTCTGTGCCTGCTGATTCTGGTCCGGATTCCTTTTCGAATGTGCTAGCGATGGGACGCCTCGCCACACGCAGACAAGGGGCGCCGCCCTTGTGCTCGTGTCGCTACAGGGTGAGCACGAGAGGTGCTCGCCCGCGCCCTTCCCCACGGCGCCATGAGAAAGCGTCCAGGCGTGGACCGCTTTTCTTTGGGGGGGAAGAGAGCGCGCCGCGGGTGGCACACGATGACCACCGCGAGCGCGCCGAGCGCACCGCCGCGAGGCAGCCGGATAGATGGCCGCTGTCTCGGGCCGCGTGACGCGCAGCTGCCCCACCAGGCACGCCATACTCATGGTGCCTAGGGGTGGCGCGCAGCGTGTGCACGGCGACCGGGCGCCATCGAGGCTCTTCGGAGAGGAGATGAGCGGGCCTGGGAGCGTCACCCCGCACACGCATGCCCCGGCGACGAGCGCGGAGCGCAGCACCCACGTGAGGGTCGCTGCTGAGGCCTGTGTGGCCGACGCTCCGGGCGAGATGGCGCCCAGCGATGGGACGCCTCGCCACACGCAGACAAGGGGCGCCGCCCTTGTGCTCGTGTCGCTACGGGGTGAGCACGAGAGGTGCTCGCCCGCGCCCTTCCCCACGGCGCCAGGAGAAAGCGTCCAGGCGTGGACCGCGTTTCTTTTTGGGGGGGAAGAGAGCGCGCCGCGGGTGGCACACTGTGACCACCGCGAGCGCACCGAGCGCACCGCCACGAGGCAGCCGGATAGATGGCCGCTGTCTCAGGCCGCGTGACGCGCAGCTGCCCCACCAGGCACGCCATAGTCATGGTGCCTAGGGGTGGCGCGCAGCGTGTGCACGGCGACCGGGCGCCATCGAGGCTCTTCGGAGAGGAGATGAGCGGGCCTGGGAGCGTCACCCCGCACACGCATGCCCCGGCGACGAGCGCGGAGCGCAGCACCCACGTGAGGGTCGCTGCTAAGGCCTGTGTGGCCGACGCTCCACTCGAGCGAGATGGCTCACCTGACTGGCTGGTCATCAACACGCATTTGCTTTCCCACTTCCCCGACCAACTCCTCATGTATGGTCCAATACGGGGGACATGGATGTACGTGTTCGAATCATTCAACGGGAAGATTCGAAGGTGGGTGAAGAACAATGCATGTCCGGTTCAGAGTGTTATGCAAGGCTTCGGGCGGTACCGGAGGATGGTACATGTGGTGCGAGGGTTAATCTTCGCCGGCGGGAGGCAACCACCAATCCCACCCGTCCACCCGTGCTCCCGTTCTTGGCCACCGCACCGTTGAGGGCGCCGAACACCGTGGTTTTGGGAACACAAGGCAAGCGCCATGTACTCTCCCGCGCTGAAACGAAAGCGCTGGAGCTGTGGATGCATGGCAACGTACCCCAAATACCGCAAGTTGAAGGCAACAATCGACGACTACGTCACCTACTGCAAGAGGTAGTAAGTAAGAAATGAAACCCATAAGGTGCCTGGAAGACGCTTTATATATCTTCTAGGCATCTTCCACACGTCTTCGGTAAATACATGTCCTGGCACTGTGCACAATTACATTCGCAGGGAAAACCATATGGTTCGGAGACGCATTGGCGCACGAGCCGGAGCGTCTCGCCTGATGTATGTGCCGCTGCATATGCACGGTAGCGACCCCAACGTTTGGCTGGGGAGACCATTCACGGAGAATGAAGCGGCACTCGTCGAAGGGCCTCCTCAAGTTTGTCAATCTTTCGGCTCGGTCGTGGTTCGAGGAGTATACTATCGCACGGCAGCTGCCTCAGGACAAGACGAAGAAAACTTGTCAACGTTACTTCCGAGCCTTTTTCTCTAGCTCTATGCAATATATCGAATATCAATATGAATATCAATATTGAATATATGAGTAACCCGCAAATGCAGTCATCAGGCGTTGACAGAATTATAATTAACTCCACTGAAAAACTAATGGATCCCGTGCTTTTCCGACCTCGGCCTGACCTCGCCAGTCGACCTGTGTGTGCGCCCGCGAGGGTTTTACACCGCGTTGATTTTAGATAGGTGCCTCATCCAAGGGCATAAATTGCCCTTTGACGCCGAGCACAAACTTTTCCCCTTTGCACCTCCCGCAGAGGTGCAGTAATTCTTCCAGATCATGATGATCTGACCCTTTTTTAAGGCTAAACGATTAACATCTTGCAAGATGTTACTCCTAGGACCCGTCTATGCACGTGCGCTACGTCTCTTAGGCTGTCTTACATATTCGGGTCACCGGGGGTTGGTTGGACCCAAGCGGAAGCGAGGCGAATTCGCGAATTCGCTTCGCTTCGGAATCAATGCAGGGTATCGATATCTCCGATAACCGATATATCGATATATCGGCAATATTCCTATTAGTCGATACCATTTTTTCCCGTTATCGGAATATCAATATCAACTAATACCTCTTTACGTAATATCAATATTGACTGATGCCATGTCAGCACTTATTACTATTAGCTAATATACATTCTGGGTAACATATCGGAATATTTGAATATCGGCAGGAATCGATCCTTTCGTTACATATGGTCATGGTTTCATTCGTCCGCCTATAGCCTCTCCAATGAGAACAGAAAGTGGTCATTGTCATGGTTCGAAAGGCTCGATCCATGAGGATCCAGAATTCGAACTTCGACGCATATGTAAGAATAAGAGTCAGTGTCCAACTATTTTTCAACTATTTTCAACAAATAGTGATTACCATTATGGTTCGATCCCGAGGTCCAAAGCGCAGAAAGAGCAATCACACGGACGTGGTTCTGGTCGCACAAGGTAAGGGGTTGGTGAAACGGACGCGGGCCCATCCATATGACATAGCTGGCAGTGATGAAAACGATTACCAAGTAGTCAAGAAAATCAGGGCTCACAGGAAGTGCTACGGAGTCGATCAATACCTGATCGCTTGGGAAGGCTTTGACACTCAGCACGGCACCTGGGAACCAGCTGAGAACTTACTTGGCTCAGAAGCTGATATCGAGGAATTTTTGAAGCAGAAAATCCAAGAAGCTGAAGCAGCTGAAGCCCTCGCAGTTGCGAGTAAACAAAACCGCTTGGAGGGTGGCCCCGACGAGGATGAAGAAGATGGGGACGCTACTGCAGGTTACGCACCGTCACTTCTCACGAATGCGTGGGTCGTCATGCTTGCTCTTCCTCCGTCCCTTTCATGCACAATAGCCTTCCAAGTGTTGCGCTGGTATATGGCACTGCGACCTAGACCGGGCCTATTTAGAAGCTAAATAGGCCCAGTATTTCACAATCCAGTAAAAACATGCAAACAGGCACAAACACCTGTAACATTCTATCGAAGAATTCAATTCGAAAGCGCATTTTTCGAACTAGCTAGCCTAAAGGCAGAGAACGCCGGCACACAAAACAAGTACTTAAAACCGGGTGTCATGAGTTTGGGTTGTTTACTTTTGCAGGAGATTCGGGAGAGGGAAACCTTGAAGATGCGAAAAACGGGAAGACCAAACGCAGAGCTCTTGTTTGGGATTACTTCTGGGTTGTTAAGGATGGTGTCCGCGTCCTTCAAATTGTGTGCAAGCTGTGTGGACCTAATTCGACGGCCATCCCATACTGTGGGAACACCAGCAATTTACGCAGTCACGTTTCGCACGTCCACCAGGACGCCTACTGCAAAATGTGCATCGCCGAAAAGAAAGCCGCTGGTGAGAACGTTGGCAGCCTAACTTCTGCAACTGGAGGGGGAAATTCGGAGACCTCCGCAGGCACTATCGAGGCCATGCTGCCGCAAGTCTCCATCGAGAGACGTGATGAGCTGCACAAGATGTTCGCTCTCTGGATTGTGCGAAGGCGCAGGTACATACGCACACCTTTATGCCCTCTTCGTTGTACTTACGTATTGCGTGTCTTCTAACGTTATTATCGACGGATATATGAAATCTTCGGATGTATGTTCCGTTGTTCGCAACTTATTCACTTCTAATATGTGTACGCAGGCCGTTAAAGATATGCGAAACTGACACTGAGCTCCGAGATATTTTCGACTACATCTTCCAAGGCGCTTACATCCCACCTTCCTACAAACTGGTCACCCAAAAGATATTGGATCTGTCCGCAGAAGCCCGTATCCGCACTCACGCTGAGATCGCTGCTGTTCTGGCGGACTGTGTCCTTGTCAGCATCGCGGGAGACATATGGTCAGAAGGGGGAACCTCCCTCTTCGGCATCTTGGCTTACTGGTTTGATAATGAATTCCAGCTTCAAGAGAGACTGCTAGGTGCCATCCCGTTTTCAGATGTGCGCCACACAGGCCCCGAGATCCTGGCGGCTACTAAGAAAGCGTGCGCTGCCTTAGGCTTGGGCGTCTACGATGACAAGAGCGACACCGTCACGGACTTTGTGCATTGTACCGCCTACGATTCTGCCTCGAATATCGTTTCGGGTTGGGAGGAATTTGATGGACACGAGTGCAATTGTCATATTCTGGCGTTGTGCGTGCTCGTGTACCTCAAAAGCGCCACGGTGTGAAGGAAATCTTCAAGCAACTGCGGGGCGTGACGGCGCATCACTTCAGCCACAGCATCATCGGTGTCAAGTTGTTGCACTCCTGCCAAGAGAAGAACGACCTGCTGGCGCAGACACGTCCTCCTAAGGACAACGACACCCGCACGGGATGGAGCGGTGTATTCAAGCAGTCGGCTTGGTTCCGTGTGCAACAGCAGGTGCGCGAGTAAGACCCGGCCTTAGCTCTCGGAGCATGCCCGTATGCTTGGTTCGTGAATACCCGGTCCAGATTTTGCTAGGGTGCAAGTTCAAAGTTCAAATTTAATTTTTGGCGTGCACTTTCAAACGGAACAGGGTGACATACACAGAGAGGCCCGGCCTCAGCTCCGGAGCATGCCCGTATGCTTGGTTCGTGAAATAATAATAATACCGTACCGTCGGGTACACAGTATTATTTGTGTAAATATGACATCTCCGGTCCGTGCATACATGTGCTCAACTGTTGTGTGAATGACGCAGGAGGCTATTCGCATGTACGACGTTGATCACCCGCGTAAGGCGGCGAACGCAGCAGCGAACCCTGATGGAAGCGTGCACATGGACCATAAGTTGGAGGACATTCTGTGGGACATCGTGAACGAGTCTGTCTACATCCTCAACCTCACAACGGAATGCATCAACTTGTTGCAGGGTACGGACTACTGCACGTCTAACTTGGTCTTGCCACTGGTTGGGTCATTGGCGAACAAGCTGATGAAGACCACTCCTGTGAAGTTCGAAAAGGCCATCCGACAGATTTCGAACGAGGCGGTGATCAAAGCTCGAGAGCAAATGTATCAAGAAGTGTGCAGAAGATATTTCAACAACTTGATGGAGTACAAGTTAGAAGATTTCTGTGTGGCGACGTTCCTTGACCCTCGCTACAAGAACTTTGACTTCAAGAATGTGGACCGGTGGAACAAGGGTGAGTCTTTTTTCTATCACGCCTCAGCATCGGCATTCATAACAACTTTGTTATGTATCGGTCGGATAGAAATCCTGGTGGACATTGAGCCTGGTAGGCGTGCGTGCGTGGGTTGAATTGTAGGTACGCTAACGGTGCGACAAGCCCAAGGTTGGGCGAGGAGCGCTTGGCAAATTAACTTCCGGCCAAAAGAGCAAGATCCCTCACAAGTGTCAACGGCAGTAGCACCCGCGCAGCCTGCAGCTCGTGCCAAGACCGCCAAGAAATGCACCGTAGCCAGCTTTCTAAATAGTGATAGTGAAGACGATGTGCCCATCTTACAGCAGGGTTCTGCCGAGCAAGATGTGCAGGAAGATGAGTTTGAAAAATACCTTGCTCTGCCTGTCGCTAAAAGGGACACTGATCCTATCGTATGGTGGGGGACTAACTTAAAAACCCTTCCAAACTTGGGTAGGATGGCCCGCCAGTTCCTGGCCGCACCTGCGAGCACTGCAGGAGTGGAGAGAGCTTTTAGTGATTGCACACAAAATAATGCATAGCGACCTGAGGAAAAGTATAAAGGAAGGTACAATAGAGCACTCCTTGATGGCTGCGATGAACTAGGTGTGTAGTGTGATAGTCAAGAGTGCTAACTCCTGAGTGGTGAAAAGTGGTTGCAATAGCAGTCACAAGTTAGAAAGTTGTAGACAACAATAGCTGGAAAGCATTATACCAGTGTCTAAAACCATCCGATATATTAGTATATCAGGTTATTGGTATTAACTGATACAATTTTCTAGGCATATCAGACTATTGCTATCAACTAATAGCCTGTCAGTGATTATTGGTATTGACTGATAACTTATTGGGATTATCGGTATTGACTAATAGCCAGATTTTATTATCAATATTAACTAATTAGTGTTTGGTGGTTATCGAAAACAACTAACAGTGCCTCGTAGAGCTCCTTGAGCTCTACGGCTACGGCTCACCCGTGTCCCTTCAATCGACACGGGTGACCACCACGGAGAAGTCGGGCGGTGAGTTCGCGGGGGTTGTGGAGACTGTCCACCACGCCGCGGTTGAGCCGGTTGACTTGACCGGCTACGACACCGACGACTACGAGGATTTTGCAGACGGCAGCTTCGCCGTCAAGCCGCGGGCTCCGGCCATCTCGGCCAATCATGCGTCGGAGCCCGCAGCCCACGTGCCTGAGTCTGGTGGTGCTTCCCGCACCTACGGATGTGGCAAGCCGCCATGGGGCTTCCCCGCACATGCGGGCCCGTGGGGGTTTCCTTACTTTCTCTCCCTTATCCTTTTCATCTCGATCATGGGTGTGGGAGCTGCCGCCTACACAACGGCCAATGACATCGACTCTGTGCAGGTATCGGGTCGGGCTGCACCGCAGCCTGTGCTGTGCAGGGGGGATTTATGCATCTACCCTGGTATATCCGAGCTGGACCCCGTCACTCTGGATGCAGTACTACACTCCCTGGGTGCTGCGACGGTGGTTCACCGGCCGCCTGACCCACTCAAAAAAAGCGTCTCAGCGTCCGAAGGGCGCGAGCACTGGAAAATTTGTTTTTCCGCGTATATTATTTATGATGATATTTTAGGTTTGAGAAGACGTTTTCCCTAGAATATTGTCGACCAGAAGGTAATTTTCGACCCCTGTTTTGCTTCTTATAGCGAAATACAGTAATCACTCACCTTTAAGAAAACCCGGCGATAAGAAACCAGCCAGCTTTTGGGGGGGGGGTACCGAAGTTGTCGAGAAAAGCTGGCTGGTTTTTTTGAGCTATGGAATCCTCGAAAATAAGAAATATGGGTGCTGGCGCCGCAGGCGGAAAATTTTGAAAATGTGGCCTTTTTAAGTGTTTATCATTGGACTTTTAAGAGAATTGCTGGCTGATTGAAAGAAAATACTTGCTAATTCTTACCGATTCCATAGGACGCTGGCGGGCGGGGGGGGGTACGCAAGTTGGTGGAATTAGCTGGCTGACCCCAAATCTCCGGTTTTCTTAAAGGTGAGTGATTACTGTATGGTGTCTTTTGCTTCAAACCCTAAACCCTGCGGTATGCTTTCGCTATAGCTTGTATGATTTCTTGATATGTGATATGAATTCTGAGTACCCAGCGACCTGAGAATTTTACGAAGGTCCTGGGGAAAGAGTAACAAAACGCCTGGAGAAGCTGGAGAGCCTTGAGCTCTCTAGTGAGGAACCAAAACCGTAAAGTACAACATCTCGCACAACTGAAAGAACAAAGAAAAACAACATCAAAACTCTAACGCATTTGGTTGTCGTGTCCCTGATGATAATCTTACACAGGAGAAATATGAGCGAAGAAGGAGTCACAGATATGGACGCGCACGCGCCACCAGAAACCATCCAGCAGAAGTATGATTTTATATATGCGGAATATGAACGCAGACGTGATTGAGAACAGTGATAAGTGGAGCGCAGAACTGGACCAGGACACAGTTTCATCTCTCATCTATGCCACGTTCCTTGCGAAAGCAGACGCAGTTTTTGCCACACGCAACATTCCCATTAATCACAAGCAGTTTTTCGGAAACATCCAGAGGCCATCCACTACAGTATGTGCACCTACCTGTGGAACATTTTCAGACACGCGATAAATATGTGCTCAGTGAGAGGAAACGAAGTAGTCATTGAGTCAGAAGCGGCAATCGCAAACGTGGAAAAACTAATCAAATACACCAGGAACACAGTTCAGAGGGAGAACATCAGAAACATCGTTGAAACCCTTCTGGAATTAGACCTGTATTTTCCCACACTGGCGTCAGTACAGGCACAGGTTGAAGAACGCATTGCGAAGCAGGAATTGGAGGTAATTCAGCAGCCCCCCTCAGCTTCTGGATTAGCTGAGATCGACCTGGGAGCACACGAGAAAGCACCGCCAGAAGTCGAAGCTGCTCCAAACGAGGCGGAGAAAGAGGGAGATGACACTTGGGAAGAAAGAGAAGAAGCAGGTAAAGCATTAAATAGCCTCCCATTCCTAACTTGTTTAATTACAACTACTGCATCGCAAAACGCAAAAGTGAAAGCTCACGCACAGCATTTAAAGCAAACAAGCATTCCTCTTTCCATTCTCGCATCTCTAACAGCTGTGAACACAGGCGAGTACGGCGGATTCGACGTGCCAACGGGACAACGTGAAGTGACGCTTGTCAGCCACGAAGAGGAAGCAGAATTCGACCTCGCATCTCTTCAAACGGCAGTGGACTACTCTGAGACGGTGAAGAACACCGAAACCGAAATCGAAGGCCACGAAGGTGACTTGGAGAACGAAGACTTCCTTCAGACGCTGAAGATCACGAGGCACAACGTCCAGAACATTGCGCGCTTCACCGGACGCGAGCTGAGCGAAGTCAGAAGGCAGTGCGAGGAGACCCTGACCAGGAAACATCTCGACGTTGGCTCATTGGCGATTAACGGTCTGTCGCGAAAGGTGGACGCATCGGGTGTCGCTAAGGTAAAAAACCCCCTCTCACTTCACGTAAAAAAGCATTCTCATAACTACTGCTCTTGCATTAAACACCACCTGCTTCTCAAAGCTCTCATTCTAAAAACCATTACGACAACGCGCATTCTAACTAGTGTAAAATTGCAGACTCCTTTCATCAAAATCCAGCTAAAGGGCGAGGACGAAGCTGCCGCAATTCTCGAGCTGGGAATTCTTTTGGTGGACGGACAGCGTTTCAACATCACCCCCAAGTCTTCAAGGCTGACTCGATTCAACTTGTTTCTGCGTGCTTCCGCTCCCAATCTCCAAGTCTCAACGGAAAACATCGTTTCATTCCTGCTCACGACTCCATTTGCAAACTTTGTAAAGAGGGTCGTTTTCCAACAGACATTCACAGAGCAACCAGTCAAGGGCAGAGGATCACGGCTGGTCAGAAGGATTTACGCAGTTCTTAGGCCCCCAGTAGCAGCAGCACCGGAACCGACAGTACTGGACATCCAAAACCCGGATCACGCAGTTTACTTCATCCCTCTTCAGTACATCTACAACCCTGTAGGAGTAGTCCTGATTACCCAGTGCAGTGCCCACGAGTGTTTCAAGTGTGCCCCAGCTCCTAAAAAGTTTGGTCATTGCTCCAAAAACTGTATGGACAACGGAAAAGGGAAGGGAAAGGGGAAAGGATCTGATAAAGGAAAAGGATCCGGAGGAGGAGGCCCAGGCACCAGGATTCCCACCAGGAGGCCCACCGGGACCGCCGAGTACCCCCACAAAAAACTCAGCCAAGTGGGAAGCAGCTAAAGCTAAAGCATTGAAGAGGAAGCTCACCCCCTCAGCACTCAGCCCTGCTCACAAGATCCCCGCAGGAGGCAGCCAGAGACAACCCCTGACACAGGAAAGTGACGAAGGAATCAATCTTGCTGAAGGTAGATACTGAGAAATTTGCCTGCTTAATCCCTCTCTTTTCTCAGAACACTTTCTCATACTCTGCGATCTTGTGCCTCTGATATGCAAGTGAACCTCACTAGCATTCCTGCAACCAGAAGAGCTAATCTCTTCCTTGCTCTGCTCATCGTAACTCATCGGCCAGCAGTAAATTTAAGTATGCACAGCAAATCTGTAAGTCCCTGCTCTTGCACCGCATCCTCTTTTGCATTTGCTGTACACTCCCCACAGATTGTCTTACCACACAACACTTATTTCTCACAACTCCAAAAACTCAGCCTAGAAGTAGAGCACGGACATATGTCTGGCCCGAAATTCACTTTGAAACTTGCACCATATAGTCACCCTCATTATATGGACTCTTTTGTGAACGGCACACTTTCACTAAACATATGCAAAGTACCCATCTGGCATAATAATAACCTGCCACTTGATAAACATTTATGCAATGAATATAATACCTCACATAGCTCTCCTCCCGGGGCACTCAAACCAAAAAACATACAAGATAACCTGCACCGGTTACCTGACACAACTATACCAATAAAAAACCACACACGGTACCCAGCTAACTTAAGAGGGCTGGATAACTTAGCAGGAAACACTACACAACTTGCAGGTAACTTAACACGGCATACGGATAACTCAATACAATATACGGTAAGTTTAATAACACTAACACGGTGCTTGGAAAACAACATGCGGTTAACAAATAACTCAAATAAACCCACATATTTCCCGAAGCGGTTTGCTGCTAACTTGAAGCGGGTCACGGTAAACTTAGCCCGGCGTTCAAATAACTCAGAACGGAATGCAATGCACCTTAATAGTACTGATAATAACTTGAAGCGGTTCTTGGATAAACAAACTTGGAGTCTAATAAACCGGAGGCGGCATACGGTCAACCCAATGTGGTGGCTTGGTAACTTTAATAAGCCAACAGATAGCCTGATGCGGTCGGCCTCACACCCAAAGCGGTCTTCGGTACACTCACCACGTGATGCAGATAACTTGAAATGGAATGCAGCCAACCGGATAGGGACAACCAACAACTGTAAGCGGCTTAAGGATAAACAATTACAGGACTCGGGTAACCCGAAGCAGCATACGGCTAACTCAACACGGAGGTTCTATAACTTTAATATGCCTATAGATAACCTGAAGCGGTCCGTTTCTAACCTTTAAGCGGTCTTCGGATAACTTGTTTTGGCTTTCAAATAACCAAATGCGGAATGCGGTCAAGCGGTGTACAGATAAACTAATACGGAGTCCGGAAATAATGTGGCGGTATACTGCAAATCTAACACGGTGGACGGATAACTTAAAAAAAGTCTACTTTCAACCTGACATGGACCGAAAATAAATTTATGCGTTCTGTCGGTAAAACTACAAGACACCTTGGAAACTTAAGTCTGTACTTAGTAAACCCAGCACGGACCGAAACATACTTTAAATGGAGATAATAAGGGATAAAGACATAAGCGGCAGCATACTTATGACATATTACATAATGCGACATCTCTTGATATGTGAGAAAAATATTAAAACACGAGCAGAACTGCAAAAAACCACTTATGGGCCCGCTATCATGCTTTTCCATTTAATGGCGGGACTCAGCAAAATGAAGTTGAACCCTAAACAATATTTTCCGGGGCCTAGAGTCATAATACACCTAGCCCACAAGAGGCCTAAGGCCTGCAAAAGGATTAGTAAGGGCGCCCTGAAATACATGATAGAAAACCCCAAAATGGCATGGCTTTGGGAGAGGACACGGACCCAAAATACAAAGAAATCTAAAATGAAATCACCTCTAAGAATAACGAAACATAAAACCCACCGCAAGAAGGGCAACGATACCAAACACCATGATATGCCTGAACCTGATCAGATGTTAAGCGGTGGAGCAAGCACCGAAGATAATGTAGTAGATGAAAATAACGAATGGCCACGGAATCACTTCTCTCAGAAAAGGGGTGGTTAAATGCAACTCATGTTGGTGATGCAATGAAAATTCGGGACCCGAGTACCATTGCCCCCATGGACCTCACAGACATGATGCTGAAGATGCAAGTGGAGGACCAAAAACTCACACAACTCATTAACAGTAGACTCAAGAAATATGGCCACACACAAATAGGCGTGTGTGACAATATACACTGGCGCCTCATAATGGTCCGCTTATCATCATCTGGGAAAATAGAAACTTACATATATGACCTTCTTGGAGATAGAGCCGAAAGAGAAACCATCAATATGATTGTGGTAGCACTCAGAACCTGGCTGGAAAATCTCAAAGCCACCACAGAATATAAGTAAGGAATCCACAATTACCATTAGCAAGGATACATTTCAAACAGATACATACAACTGTGGCACATGGGTAGCAAAAATCGCTTTCAGATGGGCCCAATGGAACAGAGGTGCCCATCAGACCTCATTCTTCGAGTACCTAAAATATGACCTATGTAGCGGGGAGTATGGCGACAAAACAATGCAAAAGGAAATACATAAATACCGATTAGAAATCAGGAAAGAAATAGGGCTGCTGGCCAAGAATACCCGCAACACACTGGAGCTCAAAAACTTGGAGCCCACTGGAAATGACGCTGCAACCAGCGGCCCAAATATGACTTCACCTTCCCACCATATCCTCACACGGAGAGGTGCCACACCTAAAAAGCAGATAGAAACTCTGATAGAAACTTTCAGACTGGAATGGAAGACACACACCACTAATGAAACAATTGTTTCAGAAGCCATCGAATCACATAGGAAATATCATCACACCTCGAACACGGATAACACCAACATTCAAATTCATCTTCTTGTGATAATGAAATATGGTCAACTGCGGTCCACATCATTCCAGAAAGAAAGATTATTTATTGTGATTTTGATGTTTCTACCAATAAACACCAGAAAGACAGTTTCACACCTCGCCCTCAAGACCTAAGTGTGCACCGCATAACCTTGAAACTGGGAGTACATCCGAACAACATGGGGGTTTTCAATTTTACACTAGCCCACAAAGCCTTTCACATCCTGCACAACACTAAATTCTTCTCGGCAGCACAATTAAACAGAGATCTACTATACGAACTTGAAAACCTAAATATTAGAATTCTACCACAAACGGGCAGAGAAGCTAGGATAACCAAACACGAAAATAATAAAGCCATTTCGACCATACGACAATCACTAAGAATTCACCTCCCGAAAATTGATGTACATCCAACAAAGCCAAATCCTGAAAACAAAGAGTGTAAATCCACCTACACTGCTTATAATCATCTCATCTCAGGCAAAGGAAAGCTTTTTTCTAGCGCACCCCACACACATGGATACCGCAGGAAACACTCTCATAAACAAAAGAGAATAATACTAAAAACCAAATGCACAAACAAAATCTTTGATTGTGAGAACATCTATGACGCAGATGGCAGATGCATTTTACAAAAATCAAAACACAAAAGCGTCATTAAACAATCAGAAGAATTAGATCGACTTACAAAACTACAACTAGCACAACACTCTGATAATTTGATTATAATGGGTATGAATATGAGAGGCCTCCGACACCACAAAGAAGATAAAGACAGTTTGGTTAAATCAGAAACAATCTGCAATCTTTTAATTGACAGACGGGCCGATATAATATGTATATCAGAAACCAAGGTGAATACTGAAAACCTTGCATTAATTAAAACCCTAATGACACAAAAAGGAATTCAATTTCGCACATCGCATGTAAATGAAAGAGCTTCCATTGGTACCATGATCTTATGGAATCCGAAAAGTTTACCACTATCCACCTCGGTTACCACAATTGATGGAGATGCAAAGAGGGCAGTAATGACCAAATTTTCAGGAAATAACGGTTTGGAGCTCTACATATCTAGCGGCTATATGAATGATGCCACACTAGTAGATGAACAAATGGAATTACGTATGACACACTCACTGACTGGGCAGGAAAGGCAGGAAATAATCCAAAAAACGAAGGCCTACATAGAGATAGGCGACAAAAACTGTACTATTACCCCAAAGCAGCGAGTGTCAGGTGGAAATTACATGTCATATCAAGAGCATGTTGAGAAGAATGAACATCTTTTAACTTATTTCAACAATGACAGATGCTCTCTTAATGAACTGATAATGGACCGTAACCCAAACACAGAAATCTTCACACATGTTATATCCAAAAACTCAAAAGCAAAACTTACCCATATCATGGCCAACTCAACTATGGCAGAAATGACAGTTAAATCTGGATGGACAGAGGAAAACCCTTATATCATCTCCGACCACGGGATAGTATGGGCTGAATTTAAGCTCCCTCAAACCGACACTAAACCTGAGATATCTACAGATACAACTTTGCCAACACCTAGATTCAATGGTGCCAAGGAAACCACACATGATGAGTACCCAGGTTACCCAATCAGAGTGGCAAACAAAGATACGGATACAAAAAGGAAAATAAACAAGAAAGATATTGTAGGACTCCTTGAAGCAAACGGATACAGCACAAATGAACTGGTGCACGCGTGCCTCAATAAAAACAAAGCAAGAGCCGCTATCAGCACCATCAAGGGTGACACCACTGATCTCGATCTCAGACGGGATAATACAGACGGCAGCCCCATAGCAGTGAACAAGCTCATAGCAAAAAATGAAGCGACAGACAACATAGAACAATGTCTAAAATGGCACAACAAACCCAAGGAATGGTGGATTCACCTTAATAGCCCATTACATGCAGCTCACTTACTCTCTAGAGGCAAGGGGATGCCAGAAGGTGGTCTCAACTTAGGCCATACCGACAAAGATAACATCTGGCATATAGGTTCGCCTCACCTACTGAAAAGGAAAGATGTAAATGCCTATCTCAAACGTCACCTTTCATTCAGCTCACTGGAAGTTAAGAAACTCGCGAAATTCAGCACAGACGATCACATGACCTGCTGGGATATCCTTCTACAACCCCATTAGCCTGCTAAATTCTGGAATTTGTACGGATCTGAGATGCATTCGGAAGAAATAGACTGCACGGCCCATTTATTCCAATACGCTACAGGCTGGGTGTCTTACACTGAAAGACTACATAGCACACTCGAAATGGAAAATGGTTCGGAAGCAGCTAGAAACGGCGGCACTGGCCTCAAGGAAATGCACCCTGACGCGACATGGGATACCCTGCACAAATTGGCACATCAGGCGGCAAGTGACGCTTTTGGCACCAAGAATCTGAACAAAACAGGGAGGTCTGAAAAACCATCAGCAGTATCTAATTATATATACAAATGGCTAAACACAGTACGCCGCACCATCAAATATTTGGACACAAGAACTCATGTTAGTAACATTCCAAAGCAAGCCAAAAAAGCTGCCCGCACACTACCGTTTGCCTCGCTCCAACCCAAACACAATGAAGCAGCAGCCACATGGAGATTACGATTGCATGAAAATTATGTAATAATCAGAAATGCTTTTCAAAAAAGCAGAGACACAGGCATTGAACGACGCAAACTTCGAGAAAAGGAAGCCCTGCAACATCTCTTCTCAACTAACCTTTTGAGGTTTCTAGACACAGTCATGGGAAAGATGAAACCTACTGAAAAAGGTGCAGCCGCAACCCCAGGTAGATAGTGGTGGAAAGATACCTGAGACAAAATCAGAAAGACTAAACACAACACTAGATGAGTACAAAAATAAAAAATATTTTCTACTAACCCGAATGAGCCAGATGAACTCCCACAGTGGCTCACTGACATTCTCAAGGATAGCCCTAAAATCCCCGATACGGCCGCCGCAAGACTATTGACAGAAATCACGCACAAAGAACTTCAACAAGCATACTCGGACTGTGGTATTTCTACAGCACCAGGACCCTCAGGAATGAGATACACGCAGTGGATCAAGGGCCCAGAGAATTTTCAAGAAGTTACTGTCTCACTTTTTAACCACATTCTTATATCTGGGAGATTTCCTAAGAGTGCAAAAGCTGGAGTCATCCTTCCAATCCCTAAAAACCCCTCTGCACCATGTACCATAGATAATTCAAGACCCCTCACAATGTTGGAAACGGGCCTTAAACTATTTAATACAATAATTGCTAACCGTGTCAAAACAATACTCAACACCCACCCCATTCTCTTCCCCATTCAAGATGCCTTCCTTCCGAATAAAAACGTGAATGACTCACTCCAAATTTTGAATGAAGTAATTTCGGATGCCAATAGATACGACAAAGACCTCCGTGTAATTTACCTAGACCTCAAACAAGCATTTGGCAGAGCTGAATTCTGGATGAGCAATTTAGCACTCAGAACGTTAGGACTTCCATCACAAATAATTAACATCATCTCAGACATCACCAATGATGCCTCTAGAATGGTACTCACTGAAGAAGGCCTCACAGATGAATGGTCCCTCGAATGTGGAGTTCCTCAGGGAGAAGTTTTGAGCCCACTAAGGTTTGTAGCCATTATGGATACTCTGGCAATTTGGTTAGCAAAAAGAGCAAACGGTGCAAACCCGACAGGAACCACATATGGATACGAACTGAACTCGGAACGCCTTAGACCAGACAAACCAGGGGAAAATTTTATTCCTCCCTCCCAAAACCTATTAGAAAAGGACACCCCTTTAAATATCTTTGCACGGTTCTTCTGTGATGACATCATGCTCGTGGGGAAAACTAAAGACGAAGTTCAAGACATGCTAGGTATAGTTGATGGATTTATGAGCTTCATCGGTATTCCCATCAACGTTAAGAAATCCAAATACTCTTACAGAAAGCGCATCAAATCCCAGGGCAAAATGGTAACACGATATGACCTGTCTGACGATTTACTCATCTCTGGGGGTCACCTGGAGCCCAATACCAATGACTCAAGTCCTTCCATTGATGCGAAATGGATACCCCCTGAGTCACCAGAATTTCTCGATTTCTCTAACAGCAAAGAGGTAAACAGATACCTCGGAGTATGGTTTGCACTAAATGGGGAATGGGACAAACAGGCGGAAATCCTTATCGACAGACTTAAATCTACTCTCACATCCATCCAACTGCAACACATGACTCTACACCAGCTAAGATATGTTATAAATGCGGTCGTAGTTCCAAGGATGGCGTACCCCCTTAAAGTTACCTCAGCAATTGCCAACTCCTCAAAGAATGTTGCAATCGAATTAGACAAAATGATAGCTTCGTTTATAATCAAATACCTGGGCTGCCCAGTTGACACCAATCACCAAATAATCTGGACAGCAGTCTGCCAGGCGGGTACGGTATTGATAGTGTCTTCGATATTGCAACCGCGACGTGTATTACTGAAACCATGAACACCCTGTGTTCTGCAGATGAACACGAATATTGGCAACACAACCACACGGACCGTATCACTGACCCCCACCTTATCTCACTATACCGTAGAAACAGCAATCTATGGCTTAAAATAATAATTCATAACATGAACAACGAAATGAGTAATAATGCCATCTCGGGCTTCCCCTTATCACACTATGCAACCTACAGTCACACAAAAGACAAACGCTTTAACTGGTTCAGGCGTACAGGTCGCATTATGGCAAAACTTGGATACGCTATCGACTCTAAAAATTACCCTGAAAATGAAGCTGGTGAAACCACATTAGTCACCACCCTTCCCAGACAACTCTACATGTCAAAGAATGTTACCTCCGCAATTCAAAAATATAACACAGGTTCCTTTCTGACCCCCTGCGGTGGAATGTTAAAAAACTGGCAAGAAAGCAAAGGTTTTTTCAGGCTGAACGGTAATAGACCCCCTGGATGGCTAACCGCAATCGAAAAGGAAATGCTTCAAAACCCCGTAGATTTGGACCCACAGGCCAGATATGTCAAGAAACAATATAGAGACAACATAGTACCCCCGGACACGGGTGAGTTTCATTGGAAAGGAAATGGTGACCGAGATTCCATCTCTCTTATCCACATTACCAATATTGACTTAGAGGCCATGTCAATCCAATATACAGAATACAGTAACAATGCCAAAAACCCTAATGTCTTTGTCAGAATCGAAGGTACCAATAGTCTTCAATACGACTTTGAATATAGCATCACCAATGACGGTTGCATCCTAATTCCAACAGGTTCCATTTTCGAATATAATGACCATATGGACCCGCCCTCTTCTGTTCTTGCTAAAGTTAGTGATATTAACTCACACTATGATTACATCTCAGACAGCCAGTATGAGACCATTATTGCCAGAATGAAAAACAAAACTGCGGAAGAAGAAAGTGAATACAGCTGCCCTAGCGACTCAGAAGAAGAATCTACCCCCTTCGCCGAAAAGAGCAAACAAATGGAGGATTATGATATGGCAAGCGATGGTTCCCTATTTGCCGGTAAAAAATCAGCATGCAGTGGTGCAGCATATGCCATAAAAAACTTTGACAACGGAATGCCACTTGTTCGGAAGATGAATATCCCCCCTCAAGAACTTTCGCCGCACCGGGGCTTCTTATCAAGGAAGATATCCAAAACCCTAGTAGCACATCTGCTGAAATTGCGGGACTGCGATTCTTACTCACACAACAAAAAGAGAAACTCCTCAAATCCATGACTCCAATGGTACATGCCATTGACTCCATGGCCGCAATATCTGCTGTAACAAAGGATGGCAGATCCATGAGTGCCCGGGACAAATTACGTGAAGCTAATCGCAGAGATGTGCAGGCTGTTCGCCTACTGCTAGAAGAACTTGGCTTCTACAGTGAAGGAGACCACGGTAAAATCATCCTTAAATGGATCAGGGGTCACAATAATGACAAAGTCCATGATAGAGTGGACCGTACTGCCAAAAGAGCCTCATTCAGAGGGGGTTGTTTAGACATCTCCCGCTACGACCCTGCCGAGGAACTGCCCTTCTCTTTATTTTTTGAGGTCCCTATTTTAGGTGATATCCGCAGTCACATTAGAAGAATCCAACGTCTCTCACACTATCATAATTGGAGAACTCTACAGTCTCAAGGGAAGTACTTGAGGATGCTCAACGAGAATAACATTACCCCCACTAAAGACATTTCCAAAATAACACCTAAAGCTTTCACTGCTTCTAGAAGCAGAGAACTCCTGGGTCCCCAAGCCTCTCCAGCACGTTTATTTAAACTGGGGAAAATCGAAACTCAAACCTGCCCCTACTGCCAACAGAATCCAAAATGCACCTTCGAACACATCCAACTTGAATGCTCAGGACATAATAATAGTCTGTATAATCTTAGAACAACCCAGGATGTCGAACTAAGGAAAATCATCGCTGATGAAATCTCAGAAAAGCCTAAACTCCTAAACCCTGGAAAAGGTACCACATACATCAAAACACAGCCATCGAAACTTTTTCCACTTGCTGACCTAAGACAGGAAATGAATGAGGAATTATACTTACACGCTCTCCCGGAAGCTAGCATGTACCGACCATCAAGTTCAAAAAAGAATACCGATGCTGTGACCGCTAAACCCGAAGTGGACCATGCCACGGGAACAATTAAATATCCCGAACTCCAATATGTCCAAAAGAAAGAGTTTTGGAAACTTTTGGCCTGGCACCGCCTTTCCAACAAAGCAGTCCCATGCTCACTTGCGGAGTACTCGAATAGGGCACACGATATTCATGAAGCACTCAATGCATGTAAGTTTGAATCGGGAGATCCTAAAAACTGCTACGCAATCAGAAGAAGCCTCTTAGATATTTTGGTGGATGACAGAAACCTTGACAAAAACGGCTGTGAACTTTTCTCCAACCCACTAAATGCCCACCCTAGAATTCACTCGAGAAGATGCATACCCACCACAAGAATGAAAAAAGCCCTCGGGCCCTTCTGCCATCATGGGAAAATTGGCTTTGATGGTCTCGCTTGGGATGCCTACGTGGACCCGATAACAGGCATTGGCAGAATCGTTTATGGAAATCCCCCCTTTGATGGGAAAGATAAGGGCAAATCTTCGGCGGTTATGACTACCTTGGAAATGGGACATAAAGCGGCCAACACCGTCCCTGGATTTTCAGGAACATGGATTCTTCCGCTGTCTCCCAAAAACCAAAAAAGATGGTTCGATAAAGGCTTTAAACTTGTTTTCAGATTCCCGCATAACACTATCCCATTTATCCCACATGGCTATTGGACGGGTGATGACCCCTACGTTCTTCCAGGTGGTGGATGCTATAAGGATGACTTTTCGGATGTTGTTATCATAGCTATAGACAGTGCACCCAGTGATACCCAACCAGACTTTGACTGGAGGCCCACACAGAGAAAGATTGCCAGATGGTTCCTTAACGTTCTTCCCAAGTCCAGAGTCACGAAGAAGAGGCTTGAATACACAGGAGTCAGCCCTGATATTTGGAATGAAGTTCTGAATGAAAGCGACAAGGTACTTCCCTCTTCCCTGTGGCCATGGCCCACTCAAGACCCTCCTTATCATCAGAGTGATATTGAGCCCTATTATGGTGGTCACCACGACACGACAATCACCAATGCAAATTCCAAGCCCTTCATAAGCACCGTGAAATGGCCCAAAGTTCTTACACTCATGGGATACTTCCCTCCTCTTTTTGGTACTGTCCTCATGTCTATTCTGCGAAAAGCGGGCTAACCCGCCGTAACACGTTGTTACGGCGGGTCACCAATACCTAGGCATTTCTACGATATCGCGCGCGTAATTGACTCCGGGCAAAAAGTAGGAACAACAGGCGTTTATCAACCCTCAAAATTACCCAAAAAAAGTTGGCAGAACTCCAGACACTTTGGTCTGAGGATTGGTAATCGACTTCGGGCAAAAAGTAGGAACAGCAGGCGTTTATCAACCTTCAAAATTACCCCCAAAAAGTTGGCAGAACGCCACACATTTTGGGCTGAGGATTGGTCTATACCGATAGGGAAGTGCTCTCGATCGAAACTTAAGGTCACAAAACATAAAACTTCCTTCAAATATTGTCACTTAGTGCCTTGGGACCACCACGTAGCCTACGCGGAGCAACAATAAACGAAGTTGGGGATCAACCCGCCGTAATTTTCGGGCCAACCCGCCCTAACTTTGAACGCCATTTCAGCCCGGTATACCCATCCAAGTAGCAGAAATTAAAGTTTCCACACACAAAACTAACTACAATCAACATTGCCAAGCATGGGTTTTATGCGATATCTCGAATTGTTGTGGATATTAGAGTGCTCGAATATCGCTCTTAGGTATTGTTAACCCGCCCACGAAAATTAGTAGAATAGACACTCAACACGATAGGTGTTCCACGTGGTAAGATTAAACCACTCCTCAAAAAACTTTCAAGAATTTGTAGGCAACACACCAAAAACAGGCGAGACGTGTTTCTTTTAAACACTACCACCACCTTAAACACTGACCCACATACAGTTGACATCTCGAGCAATGAAACCATGACGGAAACAGAAGCCGTGCAACAGTCAAACGATTTTCTTCAAACCCTCTTGCAATAATTTAAAGAAGTCTTACAATATAAGATGGTTTGGGAGCGGAGTGTAAACTCCCGGCTCCCAACGAGACCCAAGGGGAGGGGCCGTCCCCCCTCCCCTCCCCTCTCTCCCCGCCCACCCTGGCCACCTTCCTCAACGTCTCCAAAACCCCCCTGAATTCTTCGACTTCCCTCCCCATCGCTCAGATTCAGCCACCCCTCCACTCACCCGGCCATGGCTGCTTCTCCATCTTCTAGAGTTTTTTATTGCCTAGCACTTAGCTTTTTCTCTAGATGTCACCCTGCTGAAAAGTGGGTTGAGCCCCTTTGTGGGCGCGCTATAGCAGAGGGAGTAGCCCCTGGTGTTTTCACTAGCCTGCCTTGCAGGGATACCGCACTCTCAGGACTTTGTCCCCTTTGCTAGCGTAAATGTTTTATTATTAGTATTACCCACTGGAGAGCAGTGCTGCAAGCTACTACCGCGGACATTGTGGTGACGGTCCCCCTCTGGACTTTGACCCCAAGTAGCTTTCCTTCTGGCTCTGGCATTGCACCAGCACTTTCTGGTGGTGTACTGAGATGTACTTTGACCTCAACATGGTCTTCAATTTGGTTTTATGCTTTCTATTTTGACAACTACGATCTTTAAATATGACTTGCTGACACAGTGCCTTTCAGTCGTTTAGAGGGAGCTCCTTGCCCGTAGGTTTCTGCACTTGTGCTAGCTAGAGGGTTCGAATTTATGTATCAGAATTGCACAGTTTGATTAGCAGTTAGGTCTGTCACCCTAGCTCCTGCCCTAACTTATCTTAACTTCTCTGACTTACCTGTCAGTCACCACCCACAGTGCTGGGGTGGTGTGCTGAAATCTGTATAGGCAGCCCTGACCGGGAGTCCCGGTGCAGGCCCCTATGACAGATTCCTAGGTAGCCAACACCGGACCTGTGACTGATCCGTAAGCCCGTGCTGTGACACACCGAGTGTCACAGGTAGCTAGACTCGAGACCGTTCCGACTCCGTGACCGTTCCGGGTATATCTAGCTTAGGGTTTATTTCTTAAGAGAGTTTATCTATATTGGTTCCAGGACTGTCTGATATCCGTGAACCGGGATATTTGGCTACTATCCCATGGTCCTTGTGGGAGGACCATAATCGATTATGGTCCTCCCACAAGGACCAATGTTGCAAGAATTTAATTGGGCATTGGTTCGGATCTAGAAGGCGCGCCCAATGATTTTTAGTATCAATGGGACATATATTAATTACTTCGATGCTTGGTTCGGCCTGGATCCACCCAATATATCCATGGCGTTCGCATTTGCGACAAGCACCCTCAACTTTTCAGATTGCATTTTTTCTGAAAATTCAAAAAGGCACAAAAAGATACGATATCTTCAATATTTTTTTTGGGAATAGTATGTGCAGGCTACACCTGCGTCCATGCGATCATATCGATCTTATACACATGTCCCCATCATATTTGGGTCATACGTCATGTTGGAGTGCATATATTGGCCATTTCTAATGCTTATTAACAACCGTACACCTTGGTAGCACTTCAAATTTGTCGCACCGGGTATTTTATTTGTCGTGTCGCAAGACAAACTGGAATTATACCGTGCGACAGAAACGAGCTGGGGGCTCATGTCTGTCGCAGGTGCGACAATCATGAGGACCACGCTCATTTCTGTCGTGAAAATTCACAGAAAATTTCCGAAAATGAAAATAAGCCATGGGGAACACAAACGAATAGTACCGCGATAATGACTTGAAATACACACTTATTAAATAAATAGCACCACGCGAATGATATACAACGCACTCTATTAAATCGTTAGTTGGATGATGCTATACAAATATATGCATGCTAGCACAGGCAAACAGGTATAGCAAGCAAGCATATTCAAGAAACATTCACGGCATTCACAAATCACAACTTAAAATATGACACAGTTAATATTGTTTTACACATTCGTTCTAGACTAGGCTTCTACTTAAAGGGTTCACCAGTCCAAGGCAACAGGTGAAACTGGCCTACAAAGTTAGCAACAGGTAAAAATATCGAAATCTATGCCGTTCCCCGCCTGCAACACACGAACACGGAATCTGTCAGCACATTGGGAATCAAACCCGATATACCGACAGCCGGTACTTCGTCCTCGGGTGGAAGGTTACTCACCAGATATCTTAATTTTGACAGCAGACTAGGACCAGTTCAACAGGAGGTCTGAAATTACTACAAGAAATCAACCTGCGTAAACAATGCAGGGCAACGGAAGTCAACGCCGCCAGCAACGTTGCTGGCGGCTTCAGAAGAAGGACAGCGTCAGCACGGCAACCTGCAAAAATACGAAACGCTGGTCAGTAAAGATGTTGGGAATCGAACCCAAACCGCCGGGCTGTAAAGAAACCCGCCGGTCTCCGAGCATCCCATAATTTTAGAAGGGCATGTGGGAAACACGGATGCCGCCAGCAGCATTGCTGGCGGCTTCAAA
>LGRX02004627.1:0-22481 GCA_001247695.2 Cymbomonas tetramitiformis | reverse complement strand
TTGTCTAGTTGTCTTCTCTCTTGTCGTGTCTTGTCTTGTTCTGCCCCGCCCGCGTCAACCGCCTAGATACCCACCGAGGGCGACACCGCCCACCCCACGCGCCGCCCGCGCGAGAGTCCCCCGGCAACCACTTCGATGGCGTTGTAAAAATAGGCCCGGCTGATATATAGGCTGCATACCGGCTGGATACAGAGGCTAAGCATCTGATGGCAATATAAGCTGAATATCGGCTGATATATAGGCCGCACATTAGCTGATATATAGGCTGCATACCGGCTGGATACGCAGGCTAAGCATCTCGATGGCAATATAAGCCGGATATCGGCTGATATATAGGCTGCACATTAGCTGGATATATAGGCTGCATCTCGGCTGATATATAGGCGGCACATCGGTTGATATAGGTTTGCATACCGGCTGATATATAGGCTGCACATCGGCTGATATATAGGCTGGATATCGGCAGATATATAGGTTTGCATATCGGCTGATATATAGGCGGCATCTTGGCTGATATATATATATAGGCTGCATATCGGCTGACATATAGGCTGCATCTTGGCTGATATATAGGCTTCATATGGGCTGATATATAGCTGCATATCGGCTGATACAGAGGCTCCGAGGCTGCATCTCGATGGTAATATAAGCTGAATATGGGCTGATATATAGGCTGCACATTAGCTGATATATGGGCTGCATCTCGGCGGATATATCGGCTGCATTGCGGCTGATATATAGGCTGCATATCGGTGGATATATAGGCTGCATATCGGTGGATATATAGGGTGCATATGGGTTGATATATAAGCCGCATATGGGCTGATATATAGGCTGCACATCGGCTGATATATAGGTTTGCATACCGGCTGATATATAGGCTGCATCTCGATGATAATATAAGCTGAATATCGTATTGGAATTGGCACCGTGACATGTTCGTATTGTCACGTGTCATATCCGGTGTGTCATCTTCGGTGACTCTGCTTGTGTCCGTCTAAGTATTTATTCCCGTATGTTATCGATTCTTGAGCTCGTGATATATCTCGCTGGGAGCGTTCTCACCTTGGCTGCTGTGTTGTCTCTAATATATCGATGGATATATAGGTTTGCATTGCGGCTGATATAATTAAAGGCTGCATTGCGGCTGATATATAGGCTGCATATCGGTTGACATATAGGCTGCATCTTGGTTAATATATAGGCTTCATATCGGCCGATATATAGACTGCATATCAGCTGATACAGAGGCTGCATCTCGATGGCAATATAAGCTGAATATCAGCTGATATATAGCTTGCACATTAGTTGATATATAGATAGGCTGCTGGACTTCGGGTTTAGGCTTAGTTATTATGGGCTCTGACTAGCCCCTAGCCTGACCCTGCTTCCGTTTCGTGTCCGTGACATCCTAGCAATGTGCGAGAACAGGTGTTCCGCTCGGGTGAAACAAACTGGCTAAGCTCCCATAATCAGTCCTCAATAAAAAGGTCCACCACCACCATCCATGTCCCCTTGCGGGTGGTGTCCCCATCCGATACGATGGCTTGCTCCTCATGATGATCAACAATCGCCCCCGTTTGACTGACAATGACGTATGATAGATTTTACGGAAAAATAAAAACGAATGGCGGCCGAATTTATCACGGCATTAAAAATGCTGGAAATGCCCGATTAAATCGCGGAGCTCTGTAATTCAGAAAACCGACGAGCAGGTCAGATTCAGGATCGCGAGCTGTCGCGACCGTCGAGCGCTTAGGACGGGACGCTTAGGACGGGCGCAAGGGTGCTTTATCAAAAAAACACTGTTCTGAACACTGTTCTGAACAGTGAACACTCGAGAGGTGACGCCATCGCCACGTTAACGTGTCCGTGTCCGTCACGATTCCAGCGTGGATTCTGTTACACTGTTCAAAAGAACAAAACTTGCTGGAATCTCTCTAATATATGCCATTGCCCTTCGCTTGCTCGACAGAGACTTAGTCCTATTTGCTTTGAGTTTGCTGATACTTAGGTTACGTTACGGATCCGGTTTAGAGATCTGGGCGAGACCTTCACGAGTACTTCAGGACTACTTAATCCACTGTGTAAAACTATGTCACTGCCTCCGGTGATCAGTGTGATATTAATATGTACAGAGCTGCATGCCCTCTATTCTTGGCTTAGCGCTTGTGATAGCATAGTCTTTTCCAGAAAGGACGCCATGAACGTGTTGTATCGCTCTTTCGCCTCTGTATCCTCGTGCTTGGCTTGGGCGGCTTACTCGAACACAGTGTGCACTTGGTGGGAAGATTTCGGATCTGTCACTTCGAATCGGAGCCGCTTACACTGTCCTAGAAACTCTTCTGTAGAAATTGATTGTTTGAACACAGAGTACGAATTCACTGAACATAGTGGACCTTTGGCCGAAGGAATTGCAGAACATCCAGGTGTTTGGGGGAGTAGCGCATTTGCCATCGTTTTACTTTGCCATATGCAAACTATCTGTTCTAGTTGTGTCCGACAAAAGGATTCGAGAAGTTTTACTGTGAAGTACGTAAGCGGTACCCTGATTCTCAGCTTGATGACCTGGATTGTCGCGGACTACAATTTTATTCCTGCTCCAGGTCCGAGCAGAGCTTTCCAGCTTTTCCTTCCACAACTGCACTAACCGTTTATCCGCCACAAGACCCAAACCGAACAAAACGCCAGCTGATGAAGAGCTCAACGGGCCGTGAGTGCTTGCAGTGTCAGTTGTATTCGTGGGAATAGAGTCACCGGGAACTGCAGGCGTATGGCCGGGCCGTTTTACTGCTTTTGCTTGTATCCCAGGCTTCTTGGTCTGCGCGCCTGCTATATCTGGTTCTAATTCTAATCGTATACAGTGTCGACAGTTGGCTATATGCACTCTTTCATCACTAGCAAGTCTGTTTGAAACTACCACAACAGAAACTGTAAAGTTTGTTCCATCTTTTACAAGGAGGTTCTTTTGACGTCATCGGGGGTTGAAGCCTTTGCAGGAGACGTCCTCTTGATCTATCGGAACAACAGTACCATTAAGCTCTCTCAGATTCTGAATTGGTTTGGCTCGGTCCCGATTATGATGGCTGTGTTCAGCCTGATGAGTGGAGGCCCACGCCGTTTTGCACTCGAACAAGTCTTTTTCTCAATGACCGCCATAAGTGCTGGGATCCTAACGACGCAGTGTACCACCGCAGCCACCTTCTGGCTGTGCCTCTGCACAGCCATTTTTTTAATACTTTGGCTTGTCTTTAAGGCTTATTATCGTGCGAAAGTGTGTTCCTTAGTGTCAACAAGGGGACAGCACATGAGTGCCATAGAGATGTGGGCTCTAGTATTTTGGTTGCTTTATCCTCTGACCTTTCTCATGGCGCACTACGGTTTCTTAAAGGGTCAGAAGCTGAATCGTATGTATCTGTTGTTGGATCTGTTCACGAAGACTTCACAATGTGTGGTTATAGTTGCCGAGGGCAACAAGCTATTATTAGCAGAGCATCATCGAGAACAGAACCGGCTTAATGAACTTGTCGTGAAGGAAGAGGCGCAGCGCTTGTATATCGCTTACGTCTGCCATGAGATTCGCAATCCCTTCAACGGAATTCACGGCTACATAGAAAGTTTTAAAGGTATTCTACATAATCTTGAGATTTGTGGAGCATTGTCGGAACCTCCCGAGATACTTCAGGGCCTGCTTTCTGACGTTGAAAGTATGGACAACTGTGCAAAACACATTGGTCGAATATTAGATAATACCCTTGACCTAGCGAAACTGGAGAAAAATGCACTTGAGCTTAATCCGCAAGAATGCGATCTTGTCACTTTCTTGAATGAAACAGTGCATATCGTATACCGTTATGAGAACGAAAGTAAAGCCGTTCCTGTGCAGTCTTTGGTCTGCATTGAAGGCAACTCCAGCAACGGGGATAAGCCACTCTCCTCCTTGACTCTCAAATTTGATCAAGCCCGACTGCGACAAGTACTCTTAAATCTTCTCAGCAATGCTGTAACACACACGGAAATGGGCTTTATTCAGCTAAAAGCCACAGTACTTTCAAACGATACTAAGGTGACAGTTGACGAAAGTAGATTGCTATTTGAGGTGAGAGATTCTGGGCCGGGTATCCCACCTGATATGGGCTCACATATTTGAGAAATTTACGGGACTACACTCGACGAAGTCGGCAACTGGCTTAGGACTGCATATCTCTCAGAAGCTGGTCAATCTCATGGGTGGGGAGATACAGGTGATCAGCCCGTGGCAGTCAAACTGTGACAGTGGTAGTTGTTTTTATTTCACAATAAGCATGGCACACGGGCAGAAGTGCACTCAGGGTGACACAAATGAACCAACCTCTTTCAAGTTGCGGAAGGCCTCACTCTCGCATGACTCCGTGTTGACGATGACTCCGATGCTAGGTAAACATGCCGTAAAATGGAAATGCCTCATTGCAGATGATCTTGCTTTCAACAGAATTTTGTTGAAGCGCAAGCTACTAGCCTTGTGTCAAAACTGTGGCTTGGACTGGACCATACACGAAACTGCTACTGGGGAAGAAGTGCTTGAGCTGACTGAGCAACCTGATATCAAATATAACTTCTTTGTCATTGATGAGAATTTCGACAGTGCCGGAGGCATCTTAAAAGGCAGAGAAGTAATAGAGAAGATTCGTCTTGGGCCTTCAAGAGATGCTGTCGTTGTTTCGTGCTCTGGAAACAATTCGCCTGAAGTTGAGTTCTCTATTCCTGGGGCAGATCTTATCTTCTGCAAACCAACTCCAGCTCCTCAAGAGATAGCTTCCCTTTTGGAGGAACTGCTGCTGAAGAGGTGTATGCTTACCGTCTAGACTGCTGCAGCGAAGTGCAAGAAGACACTGGGACTCTTGGAGGTTGGTTGTTTCAATTTAGTGTTGACGTGGTTCCTTTTTTTGGCAGTTCTGCTTTGTAAGCACTCGGCATATGTGGGAGCATGGGCTAAAATCTAGAAATGTACTTTGAAAATGATATGCACGGCACAATGTGCATGCACGATGTTTAATAAATAGAAAAATAGACTTTCATGTCCTGTGAGTTAAGTTTACTGCTCCCTAGGCTGTGTGTGCTTTATATGGCAAGGGTAGGAATTTGTTTAGCGATAGTTATAAACTTATGATCGTATGAATATACACATCATTCCATCGGTGCGTCGCGATTTATCTGGCTACCTACCGGGTAGTACCGTGGTGTGCGCATGGTGCGACGATCCTCATATCGAGCTCGTCGCAGCGTACAGACGCTGAAAGTATCATGGTACATGGGGGCTCGGATGCCACATGCAGTACCATGCTACTACCATGATACATATCCTGGTATTTATATCGATGATGCCGATCATTCGTTGGGGTTTCATCATGTGGCGATACGATTTTCAATAATTTCATCATTTTCAAGGAATAAATTGTTTATCGAAACTTGCACAACCCAAAAAAATGTCAGACATGCCACTGAACTGCGATGTAGCGCCCAAGCGCTTATTGTGGCATTTAGCGTCCCTATTGTGGCATGTACACGGGGAGATAGTATGTGCGTGTATGCAATATGCAATATCTAAGTCAATTGCATATGCATATGCATTATGCAATACGCCGAGTGCATATGCAATACGGCAAATGCATCGATGCAACAAGGCAATTGCATATGCAACACGTGAGACAAGTGCAAGTGGCATGCACGACAACGAAGGCACACAAGCGAGTAGTGGTTTCGTTCATCGATTAGTGATACGTATCAAGTAATATCACACTTTAAACTATCATATATAGTATTCACTCTGGCTTACCACCACGCATTGTGCGATATGTGCCAAGCAACAGAGGCATCCGATTGTCAAATCAGACCGTGATAATCACGACGCGTGTCCCGGCGTGACGGGGCAAACAAGGCTACACACGAAGCGATTCACAGCGTGAAACACACATACTACATGCACCACGTGATTATCCGTACACGCGTGACAATGCATGCTGCGTTACGAACACATGCATGTAGGCAGCTGGCTCGATAACGCGTACCCTTGGAAAATATAAACGTCTCAAAGCCGAACTTGTGCGTGGTTATCAGGAACGGACCGTTCACTGCGCGTGCGTATATGCACTATTTGCAATATTCTAGCAACAGTCGCACTGACCACAATTCTTACAAACAAGTCGTGACTTTGTGTACGATAGGTGTATTGTATCCGTGCTGTCCTGAGCTGAGCTTTGGATGCAGCTGGCTCGTTTACACACGCGGATGATACTGGCTTGTATGCATTGATGGAAGAATATATAGCTCATACGCCATGGCTGCACACGTCGCATCGAATATTGCAAACGTTTCGTACGACGTGCCGTTGTTAAGCCTCCTGTCTTGTCTTATATATAATTACCGACTTCATTACAGGATTTCGGATCTTCCGGATGCAATGCATGTAGATAATCAACCCGGTATCTTCGCAACACGTTGTTGCAATACACCATCACGTACCCATCCTAGAGTAGCGTGTCATACAGTTAATGACCAAGGGTTACAATCATATCATGCATGTATCATCTCAACCGTCGTGTGCCATCACGTATCAGGACTGTCACCGTATGCTACAGTGACACCATTCGTTATTGATGGAACTTTATTAGGTAATCGTACTGGAAGTATTCAGTCTCTTCCTAAATCTCTGAAAACGTTTATTACGCTTCCACCGCCTAAGGCGCAATAGCCGAAGGTGTTGACTCTCTCTTTTCATAGTTTTCTTATTGGCCGCATTATTTGCAGGGGTCTTCCAAGACATATTGCATAACGTGTAGTGCAGGAATGTATTCGTTCTATCGAGCACCCATACACTACTCATGGCAGAATCTGGTGAACCAGGCTTCGGACCCAAAATCTTATGCACTGCCATGTCAAAAATAGTGAAACCAATAGCATCCCTGCCATGGTGAGCATATAGTGATGGGCAATACAACCCTCCGAATGCCCTGTCGCCAACGACATCCCATGAATACTTGTCGGATGTTTAAACTATCATATAATGAAAACTAATTACATACTTCGTTCCGACAAGCTTACTTCGTTTAAATACTTCGTTTCGTTCCGACAAGCTATTTACATACTCGTCCAAGCGTCGCTTGTAACTATCACTAAGAGTCGCATCGAACTCGGGTTGCAAGCTTGCAACCCTTCTCCGTGTGGAAGGCTAAAAAGGTCGCGACCTTTCCTACCACAAGACGTGGCTATGAACCAGCAATTTCCCTACAGTCAACCGTGTAGAAAGTGGTGCCCTCAGCCGACGACATCCAGGATCCAGCCAATACCTTGCGATGCTTTAGGGAGTCCTCCACCCACGTTTTGGGAGCGTCATGGGGAGACAGACTTTCACCCTCCCCATCAGGTGGGGGGAAGTGTCTCCTCCTATTTCACCCCTCGCCTTGAGGTGCCACGTCAGCTGTAATATTTTCGCAGTTCGTTCCGATAATAAAACCCCTAAGTTATTTTATTATCTCATCTTAGTTTGCCACACCTTGAGTTGGCACTGTCTGCTTCTGTTTTGTGAGACTATATATATATATTTGTATACATAGTTATCCCTCTTATACATATGTATATACCACTGACTCCATCAGGTTATGCGCCTGACCACTGGTTAGTGGTTGCTCCTGGTTTCGCTTTCTTTGATCCTGCAGCCTTTGCGGTAAAAAACGCGATCGTCACTTGGCTGAGCACCTTCGTCCTCTTCGCCTCCATCTGAACCCCGTGTGCCCCTTCGACCGCTGGGCAACTACTCGAGCACATTTTCCTCGACCCGACATCTACTCGAGCACCTTTGTCCTCGACCCAACATCTACTCGAGCACCTTTGTCCTCGACAACATCGAACCACCTTTGCGCTCTGGCCGGCAGTCCCTCTTCTGCAGCAAAATTTGGCTTACCGTACAACAAGTTTGAGGACACCATCAACGTGTTTCTCGTCAAAATTCACCCAGATTTGACTCCTACGGCATCTTTGGATTTCACTAATGTTTCGAAAAGTCAAGTTATCGACACGAATAACCCAAACGTTTCCTCGACTTTCTGACCAGCAGCATCCATTCTGGCAGACATTTGGCTAATTGCACGACATTTGAGCGGTCGCACGAGTGAGATAGCCGAAATCTATAATCGATGCTATCCATGGAATCGCTATATAATCATGCGATCGCAGTGGAATCGCATGAATTCTAAGGACTTTAAGAAAAAAAAAATTAAAAAAAGATATTTTTTTAGGGTGAAATCGCCAAAAAAAAACCGTTGTTTTTAGCTTGTTTTGGCGTTCTGCACCATTACGCGGGTGAGGAGTGCAGCGATTCGTGGATTTAAGGGGTTTCACATATCACGTAATTAATCCTGATGGTCACCGTAATTTGAAATTTTGTAAAAAAATATTTTTTTGGTCCAAATCGGCCGAAAATCGCGTTTTTTGCCTGTTTCGGCCAAGGTATGGTATCGAAAAAATTTCCGGTATTGATACGTTTTCGATAGGTATTCACTCTATATATCAATAGATACCAATATGTTGAGTTGGTGTGTCAATAAATAACAATATTTCAAAATTCTCCAAAATATATATCAATCAATATTCAATATCTGAAGGTTGTAATCAATAAATATTTGATAAGTGGGTTCAGGTTATCAATCAATAACAATATGCAGGGCCCAAAAGGGCTATATCAATATATCAATATATCAATACATAACTCAGGTGTTCATGGATGCCATAAGTGAGTGCTCAATAGTGCCCTCAGACAAGCGCTTCCGCAAGTCTGAGTGCATGCTTGTGACTTTTGAAAAAGCTCGCTCCACTCCTGCGGTGCTTGCAGGAGCGGCTAAGAACTTTCTGGCCATTTTTGCCAGATTGGGAAACCGGCTAGAGTTTTGTCTCCACCACACTTGGATGTCACAACTAGATTTTGCATCAGGCAAAGCTAGATACACAGAGAGCTCATCTGCTTCGGGCTCTAAAGAATTTACTCCTACCGCCTCCTCCTCATCATCATCCGAGTCATCTAAAAAAGAAGCGACGGTCACTATCGCACCGTTCTTGCCTCTGGCCTTTTTTCCGGGCAGGCTCCTCCGCCGACACCCGCGGTTTCCAATCTGCTCCCCATGCGTGACGTGCCCAGCGATGTGCTATCTCCACGGTGAGCTCACCTATTGAGGAAATAAGTCACCCGCGCAAGTTACACACATCACAACAGAAATATCCGTACACAACACATTGTGAGACAAGCAGACATGAAAACATCCGTCAAGGTGTCACACAAGGTATGGTATCAGTTGTGCTGATATTCTGATTTATTGATATATCAAAAAATCAATATCAATTGATGATCAAATTTTGAATATCAGAATTATTGGTATCGATTGATTGATTAGGACGACATATCAATATCAATCGATAGACCCCTCGGAATATCGGTATCAATCGATTGACAGTGGTAGTATTCGGGGTGTGAGGACTGAACCAGTCTCACAGGTATGTAAGCAAATGTTCACTTACAGGTATGATGCCATGATCACAAGATGTACAGACAGTAGATGGATAATATCGGATACGGATTTTTTTTTAATTACTCTTTTGGTCAAGTTGCTTAACAGCCACAGAGGTTCTTTTAATAGAAACTCTTTCGTTTTGAAACTAACGATATAAAAATATGTGCAACACGTACTCGAAATAACCTGATACGACCGTTATATGTTTTCGGCTCGCGGGTGACCACCAGCAGATCAGATACAAGGATTTGATTTTTGGTTTTTCTTATACAGTATATAACAATAATGATACCGGAGTTCTGGAAATACTGCTTGCGATGTCCTATAAGCTTTTCGGGCTGCGCCGCCAGCCTTCGTCAGTAGGTTTGCAGTAGAACTAAATTATTCTTCCTGTGCTCGGTACTTAGTTGCAGGAGCAATGTGTCACGACTCTGCTATGTCACTGTCAGCTCATACCCTCTTGTTGTCTCACGTAATAATCTGTCTAAAAATGCCACGCTTTCGTAATACAGCTACAAAATATGTCTCACGTAAAAGTGTCTGAAAAACTGCCACGCTTTCGTAATAAACAGGAACCTGTCTCACGTAAAAATGTCTCAAAAAAGCTGACGCTTTCGTAATACAGGCTCAGAATTTTTCCCCCCCAACTTTGGTCACTTCTCAACATTCGGAATATATGTCCGCACAGATCCATCCTGCATATGTCTGTCACAATATGGCCCCCCGCTCAAAGCACTGGAGACCGCCTATGTCCACAGTTCAACTAGTTTCCTTTGCACCTGCCGTGCCTGCTGTGGTCCCACCATTACCTCAGTGCACTGGCCCGTAGGCCACCCTGCAGACTCAACCAGGCCGCCACCAAATTCCGGCCCGGTCACCCTCTGTCCTCCCATTAGTCTGCCCCGCGCCCTCTTCTTAAGGTCTCAATCTCCTCCTCTCCAGCTCCTTTTGCAAATTGCTCCAGAAACCGAACGGGGCTCTAGCCACCATCCTTTCCAAGGCGTCAAAGAGCCACCCGGCCGGGTAGTGTTGCCACCGGAGTTCCCGAAGCAAATCTGTCAGTGCCGCCGCCTTTAGCGTGTCCCGTGTGCAGTGCCTCTCCACCCTATAGAGTGCATTAAGTGTACTCGCCATCTTCTGGATCCTGCCCCCGTCCGATCCAAAGGAGACAAACGGGAAGAACAGCAACTGGTCTCCCGTGTTAACACCTGCCTCCACGTTCTTCATTGTCATCTTCGCCGACACCCCCGTTCTGCTCCCCACTACCAGCCTCATTCCACAAAAAAGCCAATCCAGCCCTTCCGAGGTCTGCTCCACCGTCACTCCTTCAGGATAGCACTCGTGCATATAGCCCTCGAAAATCCTCCGCAGGCTCCTTTTCCAACCATCACTTCCATCTCCCGCCTGTTTCACAACTATAGTGCAGTCGTCCATCAGCCTGATCCCGACCATCTCAACACCCGCCAGCCTGCGATCTGCACCAAGTGACGTCGTCCATTGCATCTCTCCAAACACACAGACACACTGTGCTAGCCCGGGGCTCGCCCCCCCTCCAATACCGATCCCACACGTCTGCCTCACCAGGGTTCCAGCCACCGAGAGAAAGCCATTCTCCAAAACAAAACTTGTAGCCGCCAGGACTTGTGCCGCCGTCATCTTCGCCGCTACTCTCCTGGGGGTACCGGTCTCGTACCATTTTACTCCCCTCCTGCCTCTGGTGTTCACAAGCACCGCCTCCCGCGCTGTCATCTCCTTTCCCACAACAAACTCAACTGCACTCAAGATTTGCGGGTGCCTCAGCCTCACATACATCTCCTTTACATCGAAGCCAGCCGCCATCACCACATCTCCCTTCGCCAGCCGTCCGTTGAAGTCCTGTAGTCTCGGCACTATGTCCTGCGTGGTGGACACATTGAAGTGTCCCTTTAGGGACTCGATCAGGAAGCAAAGTACCCTGCCTAGCCGGTTCTGGAGCATCTTGTCCGGTGCCGTGAAACCTGGAACCACTGGTCTCCGCTTCTCCAACAGTGTCAAATCCTTATGCTTAGGCAACACATACAGGTTTCCGAAAGAGCCACCCAGGTTGAACTTAGCAACTCCCTTCAGACCCGCCGACATAAATTTCCCAAACATCACGTCTACCACCGCCGATTGCTCCCTCACCTCCTTGACATAGTTGCCGCCATCACGTTCCTTCTCCAGCCATCCCCGGTACACCTGCTCACACACTCCGAAACCGACCGCCACATTCCTGTCCAATACCCCCCTCGCCAGTCCTCCCAGCCTACCAATCAGCTCCTTACACCGTGTGAGGGTCAAGCCCCCCTCCGACGGTGTCTCACCTCCCGCCGCCGCCTTCCTTGCCAGTGTCGTTTCCAGCTTGCCTCCGAATTTCTGGAGAAGCATCCCCGCCGCCACATCTCCCCGCATCAGTTCATCAAACCGTTTAAAGACATTCCGTTCGGCCTCCCCCGCTCGGACCCACTCTCTGACCTCCTTCGCCTTTTGCCACGAGAACCCCACTCCCCATTCCGACGAGTACTGTACCCCTCTGTCATCCGTGGCCTTTCCTAGTGCCCGCTCCACCCTCGCCAGTCCCTGTCTGGTGACCGGCTTCTGTTTCGCCGCCGCCCTGTTCTGGATCAGCAGGACGCTTACGTCAAATCTCGCGCCCGTCGATCGGTCCTTGAAACCCAGTGCGCTCTGCGGTGCCATAAAAGCAAATTTCCTCTTCTGCAGTAGGCACACCAGCTCGACCCCACGTCTCTCCTCCCAGTTCTCCCAGTGTGGCACGATCAGTACGATTCGGACAGGCTTTCTCGAGGTCTCGGCCGACAAGACCGCGTGATCCAGGCACTTCCTAATATGGAACGGGCTGCAATGTACGACAAATTTAAACTCAACCCCGAGAGCTTGCACAGCTCTCTACTTAAGGTAACTCGTCCTTACCATGCCACTTCATGTGTTCAGTCATTTGCTGACTGCAACAACCAATCAGCTGGGATCTGTCATAAGTACTTAAATGTTTCTGAATGTCACCTCCCAAGTCTCTCATTTGAATACTCACAGATCTGCTGATGTGACTGTATAACTGAGGTCCTCCTCGATTCCCTCCAGTTATGTTCGACTGATCGAATCCTAAATGGTTTCCCACCAATTCTCTCAAGTCTGATCTGCTGTAGGTGCAGATATTCAAATGTCACATTTGAGTCAGTCACTTCTGTCGGTCACCTTTGTCAATTCTTCCAGTCACCTGTGTCGCAAGGGTCCCGCGTCAAGTTCTGCGCGACGGGGGTGGGATCGGAGTCACAGGCCATGGAGGTGGGAGCCACCGTGGCTTCCTGGTCTTCTCCGCTGGGTTGGTGTACGTGTGTTTTTAGCATGGCAAAAGGCAGCACAACATCGAAAGGAGGCTCCCCGAAATCTTTTAGACAAGCAGACTTGCCTTGAAACTTGACTCCAGGAACAATCAAGGAAGGCGCCAGAACCTTAATTATGGTCACCCGCTGGCTTGGTCGGCGAAGGTCGGCTGGGTGCACTGACCGTGGTGTAAAACCAACAGAAGGCTTCCACTCACGATTTTCCTCGATCCTAGCAATTGCAGAGACGGTAGCCAACACTGCGATACTTCCATGGGGTGGCATCACATCCACCACACTGTGAATTGGAATTGTGTCATCCGCAGAGCATCGACGTGTGAGGTCAGGAAGCACAAGCAAACGGAAATAAATCTCGATAGGTTTGATAACATCAAGTGCTGCATATTGCGCTTGCTCGTTTGTCAACGTGGAACATGACCATTTGGAGAGTCGGACACTTGGGGACTTGTCTAGGCGCTCCTGCAAAATTGTGGAAACCAAGATGTCGAGAGCTACATTCCCCCTCGTAACAACACCACGCCGGCAAGCCATCGTACTAATGTCAAGTGTAGGAGCCGAAGGCAAAGATGTATCCACACTGAAGTCTTTGAAAATCTTCTTGAAGTCACCATTAACAGCACGGCCAACAAATAAGATATTGGTGTCTCTGAGTAAGGCGATTAAACGGTCGGGTAGAACGCGAAATGGGTGCACTTGCAGTATCAATGCCTTTGAGGCACCATGCAGCTGGAAGCCCAATTGAATGATTGCCACTTTACTTGAACCGATTACCAAGCCCCGCCGAGTTTTTATAGTGTCCCACTCACAGTCAATGGCAATAACACGGTGCTCATCAGGTTCAGCTATCAACTGATTGCGGAGCGCGTCCACTTGGGCGTTGATTTCGCCCTTGCGGGAGAGAACTTTAAACGAGTCAGAAGCTGGTGCGGTGCACGATGGAAGAGTCGTAGCAAGACCTGAACTTGCAGCCGTTGTCTCTTTGCTGGAGCTGTAATAAGAGTCTAACTCCAGTTGTTTTGACTGCAAAGAAGGTAGTGCTCTAAGAAAGAAGGCCTTATCCTCTGCTGGCTTATCCGTAGCCAATAATTCAACAGGAGGTTGGCCATACTGCTCAACGGTTTGCAAGAATGCGGCAAGTGCTTGCTCCATTTGATCATGACCGTCCGTGACCGCGTGAAACTGCACTCGGATATCACCTACCTCGTTCGTCCCTGTGATTAAACACTTGAACAACGATTCGCCTTCATACCTTCCTAGGTGCTTGCACTCTTTGTATGAGGCGTCCCAATGAAAGCGGCGAGCACCACGCTTTTTGACTTCCTTAGACAAGTAATCAGATATGGTCGCAGAGTATCTTTTGTAAACAAACTGCAAATACTTCCCACTTGGAACTAAGCCCCCATACTTGGACGGATCACTGAAGGATGAAAATTGATCGGCCACTAGTTGGGGCTGAAGCTGCCGCTTGCGAGACAGATCTTGCTCTCGCCGTATGAAATCACGGGTGTACCTCTTGGAGTGAAGCTCCAACAAGGTGGAAGATAATGCTTCAGGCCTTAAGCCCTTATCAAACAGAGGACGCATGAGGTCCACTATTTGCTTGTCAACCCCACCTCGCCAGGTAAAGAATGCCGGAAATTGGTCCCCATAGCCAAAAGGCAATTGTGGGAGCGAAGCTGAGTTCCAAGCCATGAATGTGTACTGGGGCAATGAACTGATAGCACTACTATCACACTGCTCATCAACCCGAAGACCCACTGCTTCAGCACAAGCCATGGCTTGGGCCTTTGCGTTTTTGTGCTCCTTCTCACAATCATGACAAATGTGACGCCGAGACATGACGAAATAGTGCGTATCTAAAGCACACACACGCCGAGCACAGTGGTTGTCACGATAGCCATGCACCCCGACGTTTTGACCTTTGCAGTTGCAACAAGAAATATGGACACCCCACTGCAAATCTGGCAACCAAACTTTAACAGTCCGATAATACGATAATTCTGATTGTTCTATTTGAAGTTTCTCGCACACGATAGAAGCGTGAATAGCATTTACCCACCAATTACTTTGTCGGAGCAGTTTCAAGAGCCACTGCTCGTCCGGTCGATTGCGTCCATCCCCTGTTGTCTCAAACTGCAACCTGCCATGCAAGGCTCTCAAATATTGCGCCATGACTCCAGATGCGTCATCGGCAGATTCAAACTGATCATCCTCGTGCAGCTCGGCCTCTATGTCTTCCGGCTGAGTTTCGATGGGTGTACCACGCTGAGATGGAATATCCGGTGCAGTTGAAGGAGACTGTGAGAGTCGAAATAAATGACCTACAGTTCGCTCTCTCGTTTCTCCACAAGAATACTTGACGCAAGCAGCGCTTTCTGTAACCGCAACCACCTGACCATGTCCGAAAACCTCATCTCTGACGTGGTCCCCAACAGTTAACTCGGATGTTAGCTGGCAACGAATTTCCTTGCGAGATGGCTGAGGGTCTGCTTGCGTTGCTTGACTGGGAGCAGAGTTGGAAGAAATGCCAGCATCCTGAGTGTTGAGTGTTGGATTCTCTATCGCATCTCGGACCACAGGCGTTTGAAAGAAACCAACGAGCGAAGCTTTCTGTTTTTGCGCATGGAGTTCTTGCTGTCTCTTCGAAGCTGCTGCCTTCTCATCCCGCTTTTTGGCTTTCGCTGCAAGCTCTGATGCAGTTGCACACCGGCGCCGTCGCTGTGAGGTATCACGGTTTTGCCCCATAGGAGGGATAGGCTATAAATTAACCTAAGGTTCGAAGGCTTGCCGCTGCACTCGCTGCACAATGATCCCTCTTTTGTGAGAGTGATTTGCATTTCCAAGGAGAGAGATTTCTCTACAGAGTACAGTAATGAAAATAAATCCGACTATTTATATAAACTTTCTAACTCTTTCGAACTATTTATATATACTTATTCTTATTAACTTATATCCGATATGGGGCAACGAGGCAACGTGATCCAGCGGTCATGCGTATGCAGGGGCTCAATAAAAGGTCTGGGGGCTCGATAAAAAGTGTTGATCGAACGGCAGGATTGGGGGCGGGGCTCAATGAAGGCGCGTTGCGTTGGACCCTCCCGTCTCCTCTTATCAATACGGAAAAGTTTTTAAGACTGAGCCCAGTGGGGGGATCCGCCCCCCCACACCCCCCCGTAAGTACACTTTTTTTTGGACTGCGCCCAAATACTTTCGCTTTTTTTGTTCATACATATCCTACATATGCACCTACTTTCGGTAGTCGTCTCGTATCACGGCGCGTCATGAATTTCTATCACATATGTTAGAGAGTCGTATATCGCGGAATGCGGTGATTCGATATCACATATTTTCGGGAGGCGTCTTGCACGGCGTGCCATTCATAGCACATATTTTCGAGAGTCATATGTTGCGGTATGCGGTGAATTGTTATCACATATTTTTGGGCGTCGTCCAGCACGGCGTGCCACGATTTCCTAACGCATTTTTTCGAGAGCCGTATACTGCGGGATGCGGTGAATTGTTATCACATATTATCGGTAGTCGTCTAGCACGGCGTGGTACGAATCCCTAGCACATATTTTCAAGAGTCGTACATCGCGTAATGCATAACAACACTTTGCACACGAAAATGGGGCAAGGTCATCTCAATCACGAAAAGCATACATTATTACGAGTCACCCGAAATTACGAGGGTTGTTGAGAAATTGTTCAAAGCTCGATGCCACCGGTTGCACCGATGCGGAGATTTCACCCCTACCACCTTGGCTACCCTTCGTCGCGCGAGCACCACTTTTCCCTTTCCCACGGCCGCCACGCCCTTGTCGTTCTTGAGTGACCGTATCGCCCGCGGCACGAGCACCACTTTTCCCTTTCCCACGGCCGCCACGCCCTTGTCGTTCTTGAGTGACCGTATCGCCCGCGGCACCGGCTCCATTGCCTCTACTGTTGGGTTGTGCCTTTTTAGCGGATTTGCGACGGGGCATCCGTTTCACGGCCGGCGGTTGTTTCCATTCACGAGTCCGCCGATCAAATGCATCTAACCATCTTTGGAGCTCCGGATCCGGCTTAAGATTCAGCAAATGAGATAGCTTTGGCATTTGCCCATCGGGCCCGGGTAATATACGAATGCAGCTGGACTTCTTCACACGCGTCATCCCGACATAAAATGCTTGAAAGCATAGGTTGAAGACATTCTTCGGCGTTTGGCTTAGATCTAATATAATTTTGTCCACGGTTTGGCCTTGGAATTTGTGAAAGGTCAAGGCGAACGCAAGATCAAGCCCATGAGTTCGATAATATATCTTACTTTTGCGGGAGGCGCGATTCACGGGGAGTTCCTCGAGACGTTTGCAGATCTTAACTGGAAGTACGATACTGCGCGGACGAGTGACATTCTCACGCATATTTCCCTGGCTCGCCGAGTCTCGAAGCTCGGGAGCTAATGTCGCTCGATCGGACCAGTTTGTGGAATCCAGATGCTCAATGAGAACATTGACCGCGTAAGGCGGCTCGATCCACACCTCCTCGCCAGGATTCGCATTGTTGATTTTCGCCGCATCGGTGGACCTGCTGTCATCTCGGAGAATCAGGCTGTGGAATTTGGCGGGCGTGCCGTTCGCTAAACCACGCGAAGGATTTAAGTCGTTGTTTAGAATAATTCCAGGCGCACCGGCCACGAAAGTGCCTGTCAATTCGGGAAATTCCGACCGGATCACGTCTTCATGTCGGGAGTCCAAAAGTGTGGTTGCAATAGGTCGCTTCCAACGAATTATCGGTTGTCCACTGAGCCGCGCAAAATGCCGTGCACGCACATCATTGATAGCTTGTCGTTGCCGATTGCCAGTCACGGCCACCGTCGCGAAGAGCCAATCGCGGTCCATTTGTACATCCGATGCCGTGAGCACCTTCAGCCGGTCCAAATCGGACTGCGTAATGGGTCGTTCCTGCGAACGGCATCGTTCAATGAAGCGGACGTGATCCGGGTCACTAGCTGCTCGAACCTGCGTACGAACATCAACACACCAATAATGTTCGCGGTCGCATGCAAAAACCGCGGAAGGATTCGGTATTGAAAGAAAATAAGATTTCCAGGAGGTATTAAAGTGATCGGAAATACCTGTTCGGTTAATGGATAGCGCCGGATAGCTTGGAATAGACGACCAGCTTTCTCCGCCACATCAAATGATCGTTGGCCGGAAAAGACGTTTAAAGCTTGTTTGTACAGCGATTTTCCCACGGGGGCTAGTTGTCCAAAATCGCCCACAGCCACCACCGCTAGTCCCCCCCATTCAGTTTTGGCCTGGTCGCCGACTCGTCGGATTTCGGCACAACGATCTTGAAGATGTCCATACAAGCATGCCTCAACCATGGAGATTTCGTCGATAAGTAATATGTAGGCGGTACCGGGGCCAAGGCGCACCGCGTACTCCGCCTTCGTGCCCGGATTCATGGCCTTTAAAGGCACCGCCCTGCAAGCTTCCGTGGGCTTCATATCACCCAAGTTATGAATGGTCCGCGCACCTGGGATGAGAGCCGCCGCAACCCCGGACGGAGCGCAGCAAACCACGGTGCCATCATGACCGGATAAAAAATTCGCGGCGGTGCACAAGGCTTTGGCGACGTAACTCTTGCCGGTGCCCGGTCCGCCGTCCCACAAGGAAGTCATCGGTGGAGGTGGAGGAGGCTTGCTCTGCGCCTCGGCGGCCAGACATAGGGATAACCATGACAACACGGGGGTGACCGCATCACGTTGACCTGCGTTTAGATCGGTGGTGATTAAAAACGAAGCTCCGTCGAAGTCGCCTACCACCATTATGGCCAATCCGCCCCACGTATCACGCTCCTCCATAGGCATTCCTTCCACCGCCAACCTCCTCGCACAAAGCTGTTGTAAGCGGGCGAAGAGAGCGGCATCGTCGTATACGCACTTTGGAACGAGAAGCAGTCGACATTTGAAGATGGCATGATCCGCTGGGATGGGTCCGGTGCCAAACACAACGTCATATACGTTAGGGCACATCTCGTGAGCAAAGGCCCCGGATTCATCGGAGGGGGTGGAAGGCATGCGGAGGCATCCAATGTTGTCCGATGGAACGCCAAGACGGGATACCGATGAAAGAAATGTTGACACGCGAGGGTAAGGTCGGTTCGCGTCCGAAAGAATGACAAAGGGGCGTGCCGCTCGATGACGAGATGGACCGTCGCCTGTTTGTAGTTGAAGCCACCCAAGGAGGTGATCGAAAATCTTGGCCTCGGTCTTGGATTGAAAGTCGGCGGGACAAACTCGAATGTGAGGATCGACGCCTGCTCCAATATCATGAGGCGAAGCGGTCTCGTCCGTAGCGACAGTTCGTTGTTCCGGGATGGACGCGTCCGGCTCTTGTGCCATAACGTCCGCTACACGATTGGCATCTTGTTCGGTGTAGGATGAGACCAAATCAGGACGGCCTACGCGGGTGGGTCCCTGAACATCGGTGGACGGATTGTTCACGCGGTCATCGCCGGTCGCCGGCATGGTCTCGGTGTGAATCCGCTCAAAGAAGTCGACGGAGCCCTGCACAAACTTGCGCTCCGCTTTCAACGCATCAAGCCGAGAATCTCCATCAGCGCCCTCGGCATCTTCCAACACTTGAAGGTTGCGTGTACGGATTTCCTCGATCAACGCATCCAACTCCATATCTCGGTCACGCATAGGCACTTTCTCTCCAGTAGGGTTTGCCGGGGGAACGTACGGACCTTGACCTGTCTCAGCTGCGGTTTCAAGCGTTTCCCAATCCACGACCGCTCGGGCACGCCACTGGGTCAGAATCTTTTTCTTCCGCGAATTCACGTTGAGTCCAAAGGTCACATTCTCGACATACGCAAGGCGTGCCCGCATAATGAAAGGTGCATCCGGCCGGGAGGCGGCTTGGCACCAATCACAAAAAACGTCCCAGCCGGTGGCCGGACCCTTTAGATTTTGTGCTTCGACGGCGTCGGCGGAATCCATGCAAGCCGTCCATTCGGAAATATCCCAAGGTTTGATTAACGCGAGCATATATGCGCTGTATTTCTCGGCCTTCTTCGTCCAGGTCTTGTTCCCAATAATACGTGGTCCAGGATACTTAGGGGGAGGCCCACCTGCTAAGATGGGACATTTGAACTTAGATCGGATACGTGGGTGTCGTGCAAGGGATGATCGGGATGAAATCGAAATAGTCCGTTCACAGGCCGTCCACGTTGAGGAGCCGGCATTTCGACAACCAAGCCGGTTTCGGGAATGTTCTGGACGCAGCGTGGAGAGGTCGGTCCCGGCATTTCTTCATCCTCCGGTTTTTTGGGTTGCCGCACCACATCCACAAGGGCGCCATACTCCACCAAATTCAGATTAGCTAACTCGTTACCCCGGTAAAGGTAATGCGTATGCTGAGCGACCGGGATCGGTTCACCGTCGATGTCACGATATACGGTAGCGCCGGCATCACCTTGCACTCTGCGAGCTTGGCCGATGACTTCCGCTTCCCCATAGTCAGGGACGACATCGTCGGCATCAATCCCGGGGAACATGTCGGCATCCTCGAGGTCTTCATCGTCACAATCGATATCATCGTCCGGTCGCTCTCCATGACCTCCGACGGTTTCGTCGCCTTGCGCCAAGCCAATGCCTTGCTCGCTAGCAAACGCCTTAACCGCCGCCCATATGTGCACGTACCAAAAGCGCTCACTTGTCGGAACGGTTGGCAATCCGAGTAAGAAGGATGCCGCTTGTTCTACGCCAACTTCTTGAGCCCCCGTAATATTATTCAGAGTGCGCGTGATAACATGTTGAGCGGTTCTCACTTCCGTACCCGAATTCTCTGCAACCGAGGGCCGGTGAGCGACGGACTTAGTGGCCTCGTATAAGCAAGATAAGGTAATAGCGGGTTCCCACGGATCCTTCACCATATACTTGAACATATAGTAGCCAGCAGCTTTCGCCTGCTCCGCAGACCCAAGCATGTACATGGCCGTGTTGCCCCCCATGACTGCGGTGAATGCACGATTGAAGGCCGTCATGAAGGTGTCGTCGTTTTTGGGTCTATAAGGTTCCCAAACTATTACGCGTTTGTCGGGTTCCACGAAAGGTGCATCGATGCTAAGAGTCGCAGGGTCACGAAGTTCACGGGGGGCAATAGTCTCCGCCTCCATCACGTTGAACCGCGTAATTCCTTCGGTATCCACGTAGGAATCATTGCCATCACCAACCACAATGAGTTCGGTTGGCCCAGTATCCTGGGTACGTAGAGCTTGAGGCATGCATAGGCGACAACCGTATCGACCGTTTGGCGGCTTCCTACAAGTGAAGGTGTGTCGGTCATGACGGTTCGAATAAGCCGACACTCGAGCCCAGCGAACATCGAACGGAGTGCCGTTCCGAGTATCCGGCGGCGGCGCATCCGGCGGCGGAGCGTTCTGATAGCACGGAGAACATATTACCTCGGGCTCCCGATCCAGCGGTAAGGGGGAATCGTAGAGTGCGAGCCGAGGTGCGGCTCTCTCTGCCGGGTCCTCTTTGGCGCGGCGTGCATGAACTTCTTCATGCGCCCATGTGGGCAAATGTGCTTGCACTATAGTGTCGAGCACTTTTCCTGCTCTGGAGGCGAGCTCTGGATCCTCGGCTATCTTCTCCAAAATAATGCCGGCGATAGCGCATCCAAAGAGGCAACCGTGTAAGTGCAGAGCGCCCCGCTGTTGGGCTTCAATTACCGCCAAAAATGCAGCAAGCATGCCCCCAAAAACGCACGGATCCCGAGATCCCAGCGGTTGCGTTCTCTTTGTGTCTCCCTCGAGATGCAACCCCAAAAGACCTTCGACGGCGGCCTTCATCAAAATTCTGAAACTCTCGGCCGCGGTAGCGGGGTGTTCAGCTAACAAGGCGGCGCGTTGTGCTGGCGTGGTTTGGATAGCAAATCCGAAGCCTTCCTCATCGGACGGCTTCATGGGGTCCTTCGAGGATGGCTTACAGAAGCGGATGGTGAGCATATTGTCCATGTCTGGTGGGGATATCGTGATGAAGAAGGTGGGGTTGCCATACATGTAACTCATGGCCATCATCTTGGAGATGTTCTGCGCTCGCTCGCCGGGCCCATAAGGGACAGTCCCGCCACTCAATCGGAGGATGGGAGTTATTTCCGCCAGAAGTGTTTTGGCGGCGTCACTTTCGGGGTCCTTGGCCGCTTCCTCTAGGGCCTTTCGAAAATCGGGTCGCCGAATGATCTCCATAAATCGATCGATGGAAGCATCATCCGACTTTACTTTCGCCGCGACCTGGCGACATGCTGCGTGGCGTTGGGCTTGATTGAATAACGAGAGAATAACATCGGCGTTGTCGAAGCGGATGTCATATTGCAATAACAAATGCCGTGTATGGCGCGATGACAACGACGACTTCGGCAAACCATGGTGCGCAGTAAAAAATAACCACGGGAATGCTCCATAGAAGAAGAAATCGTTCTCCGTGAATTCGTTGACGGGTTTGTCGCCAAAAGTGATCGGCACCTCTTGCACCGCCGCTGGACGAGCACAACCTTCCTGGCGTGGAGGT
>LGRX02004626.1:0-11985 GCA_001247695.2 Cymbomonas tetramitiformis | reverse complement strand
GGGCAGGCGTCTCTGCTGAGTTCCGGTACGGCTTTCCGCGCAACGCCGCGCTTCATCCACTTGCGTTTTCTCCACTTCCAGAGTGAAAGCGTCACTGTCCTCAATCTCAGTCAGGCGCACAGGAGTATGCACTGACCCATGCTGCGCCAGGTCTTGGATGTCCACTCCGATGTGCCGCATAGTCATCCAAATCCGATTGGTATCGGTTATGAAGTGACTGGCGCTTCCAGGCATGGTTGGCAGTCGGTAAGAGTATTGTGCCTCAGCGCCGTGGCGGACAGTAACTGCGGAGGAAGAGGACAGGTGATTTCTCAACCAGAAGGAGGCTCCTTCTAAAGTCCATAACAACACATCTAGACGCCGGTGTCGTGGTTCACCATTGTCTGAAGGCGGGGGCGAGTTTCCTGGTGACGGTTGATCAGGCTCAGCGGAGTCAGAGGGCGATGAGCCGGTAGCCGGTGGATCTGGCTGAAATGGTGCCGGCGCCGGATGAGCCGGTGCCGGAGCCGGCTGGGCCGGTGCTGGAGCCGGTTGAGCCGGTGCGGGAACCGGTTGAGCCGGTGCTGGTACCAGCCAGGGACCTGATCCAGCTGCTGGCGCCGGTGCACCTGGTAAACCGCTTGCCCATCCTAAGGTGTGCTGGTAGGGCGTCATAGGTGGAGCGCCCACTGCTGGTAGAACTGAAGTCAGATGTGGATAGTGTTGGAGCACTTGCTGATGCAGATTTTGCATGTACTCTGATACCTCTAACATCATCTGATTCTGCATTAGGGATTGATGCTGAGAGTTCAGTGCGGGGACAGAGGCATCTGAGGGCGTTCTGGCTGAGGCGGGGTCAGAGAAGAGTGCTCTGCGCTGTTCTGCCAGGCGCTGCTGGTTCTGTTCCCATCTCTGATGGCGCCTCTCCCGGCGAGAAAGCTGGTTCACTGAGTCTGAGTTCAGAGGTAAGTTTCTGACTGGAATTCTGCTGAGGACATCTGCTTGAGAAGGGGGGTCGATGACTGGTAGGTTGCGGTTAAGATGCGGCTGGTAGGCTGCGATTCCAATGCTACGCCTGAGTGCGAGGTCTGCGTAACTGACTGAGCTGACTGGCTGCTCCGTAGTTGTTGAGGTCAGCGAGGTAGTCAAAGGTCTGGACTCGCGGTTCAACAGGGACTCGGGCATATCCGTAGTTGTTGAGGTCAGCGAGGTAGTCAAAGGTCTGGACTCGCGGTTCAACAGGGACTCGGGCATATCCGTAGTTGTTGAGGTCAGCGAGGTAGTCAAAGGTCTGGACTCGCAGTTCAACAGGGACTCGAGCATATCCGTAACCGTAGCCGCCTCCGTAGTCGCCTGAGTCAGTGAAGTTGCCTCGCTGTCTATTTCGGACTCGAAAGTCACCGATAACCTTGCCATAGAGTCACCGATCACCTTAGGTTCTGTAACGGTATCGGTAATCGGTGAGGTCAGCGAATGCTCAGAACATGCTATGCTTATGTGGCGTGGGCCACCTGTCAAGCCGGAGCCACCTGTCCTCCCCGCTGCCCCCACCTCCCCGTAGCTTGTTGAGGAGGGAGTTGGATGCATTGAGTGTGCCATGAGTTCGCCAGCCATGCTTTGGTGCGTGTCCTCTGACCTCCCCGCTGCCCCCACACCCCCTTGGTTAGGGCGCGGAGTCCAGGCGAGATTCTCACCCGGCTGCTGGCGCTTTCGCCAGTTGGCCACATCAGAGCGGGAAGGAAATTGACGAAGTTCTGGTTTCTGCTCATTCGCCTCATTCTGCATGTCCTGCTCACATGCTGCAATTTTGACCTCGGTCATTTCGCGCACGGCGATCGGGTCGCGAGGTGGTCGGTCAGCCGGTAGAGGTTGTCCCACAGAGGCTGCTCCCGCGGACTCAGCCTGAAGCGCGTTCTCGCTGAATGGCGTGGGCAGCTGGCCGTGCGGGGAGGTCATTACCGTAGCTCCAGACCAAGTGTGTGGAGTCCTGTAGGGGTTCAAAGGACTTCGCGGTCTTGGAGCTGGAGGACTCATGTCGCGCGTCCGTGGTGGGCTCCTGCGGCGCGGCGGTGGCGGGGTCCGGTCTCGAGTCCGAAGCGGGCTTCGCTGGCGCGGAGCTGGAGGGCTCAGGTCGCGGCTTCCTGGCAATCGCAGGATGCCAGGGGAAGGAGAGGTCAAGTTGACATACCGCTGGGGAGTCGCCCTCATGTTTCGCCCTGCACCAGGGGTGTCCACAGTCAGCACCCTTGGTGACGCCGCTCTTGCATGACGCAGGGGCGGATTAGGGCGCGGTTTAGGTACCGTTACAGCCTCCTCCAGGGAAGGTGTCACACAAGCGGTTCCAGAGTCCAGAGCCAGAGGAGTCACGCTGTTAAACTCAGTAGCATCAGCTGACAGGGTCGACTTCTTCTTGGGAATCTGGAAGCTTGGCGCACCTGCTGCTGTCGCAGCCGGTGGCGGCTGACCCGGAGAGGGCGCCTTGTAGGTGCCCTTCGCCCCCTTGCCAGTGGTCCCAGTGGCGGCAGCACCTCGCGTGCTGCGCTGGCTGGCCTGTCGTCCCCTTGTACGCCGAGGAGTCGACGTAGGCGACGTTGGAGGTGAGCGTCCCGTGTTAGCGTTTTGCATCATGTCGAAATTAAGAGTGACAAAGTGCAAATCTGACCGTTGGGGAAGTCAAATCTGTCCAATTTGGCAAATCCCCCAGAACACTCAGAAAAATATTTCCTTGTAGCAGTGGAAGTCGTGGTGAATAACGAAATATGCTTTCCAGAGTGAAATGCAAGTTTTGGTGGCCAAATTTCAAAAATGGAGTGTCTATCGGCAGTTTGGCTAATTTCTTCTTGGCGGCCATCCCGGAGCAATCCAGACTAATTGGCCAGGACCCAGTATTGGAGACTATTTTTTTCCTTCGAAGGATATAAAAAAAATGGAAAACTATCCTTCTGGGCTCCCGTTTCCTTCTATGTAGTCTGCTGGGCTCAAATTGGTCTAATTTTTGCTCTGCCGTGCCGGTTGGCCATCCGAATTTAAAATGTAGCGATCTATGAGGACCCAGGTCTCGGGGCCAGGTTCCAAACGACAAAAAACTATCAAGAAACGTCTAGAATTTTTGCGCCTACGTTAAAACGGTCTCCGAGGTCCTCTTTTTCTCAATCTGCCACTGATCCACTTTTCACTCTCCGTTCGGGTCAATCTGGCTGTTAATCCCGGTAAATCTGAGTTGCTGGCGGCTTCTTTTCCCACTTTCTGACCACTTTGCAGCATAACGGTTTTGAAAAATCGCCTGTTTGCATGCAGGGTGAAAGTCAGGGGGCAAAAAGGGCGCAGAGCAATACCACTTCCAAGTGAAGACTTCTTGAGCACGTGACTGTATCCGAGCCTGAGCTCAAGGGTCAGTCAGAGGTAAATCTTGCTTCAATCTTGGGGCACAGGTCCGTAGTCGGCAATTTTGCAGTGTACAAAATTGCAATGTTCTAGATAAACAGTTGAACAAGGCTACAATTCAAGCAATTGCAATATCTTTATGGCAGGAAAGATTGACCAGTAAATTACAGGTTGAGCAACAGCTCCTCCAAATAGTTACTTCAAGTTAGAACAGCCCCCAAATGGGCAATATTCAAGCCTTATACTTTCAAGGCGCGCAGTTCATATTCTCTAATCGATCTGTCCCATGTCGGCTGGCATATCATCATCTGCCACCTATACAAATCCTAATCAGAGAATCTGCATTTGGACAATCCTAATCAAGACAGTTGATTTCATTGTCCCTTGCTGATCTTTGCTTTCTTCCTACGAGGAGCCACGTCAAGCCCTTCTTCTTCATCACTGTCACTTCTTATGGAATACTTCAATTGAGTTATATACTCATGTGTCCAACATCTCGGATATTTCCTAGGTTGCCTCTTCGTCTCTTCAGACACCCCAGCCTTATTCTCACCCATTGAAGTCAATCCAGTATCTGACCCATAAGGTTTCTTCGGTGGTGCATGAACAGTCTCCACCACAGAGGCTGGGGCATCCTCAGATATGGCCTCAGACTTCTGCTCGGTAATAGGCTGATCATCGGGCTGAACAGGTGAGGTCGGGGAGGTGCCCTTTGGTAACCAGTGAAGTTCACCCTTCTCATCCATGATCAATTGCAGTCCCAGTCTCTTCAACCTTCGAGCTTCAGCTTGTTCTTCAGCATCGTCAGCTACCAAGTCATCGAACTCGCCGACGTCATCCTCGGTGTCATCATATTCAGGCGAAGTTGGCTCCCATTTCGGACTGGCAGTGTCCATGTAATATATGACACCCGCGTCATCTTTGTCATCCGAATCTGGTAGCTTCTCCTTACTGTTAGTGACACCTGCGTCATCATTGTCATCAGAATCTGGTAACTTCTCCTTACTACAGGACACAGCGCCTGTACCCGAATCTTCACTGTTCGTAGACGCTGAGTGTGTAGGCTTACGCCCCTGGTAGGGAATTCCATGATATCCGTCATCGTCAATCACAATCGTCGGATTCCAGTACGCGATCCCAACGCGGCTAATCGGTAATGAGAATGGCGCTACCGGCGCCTTCAACTGAGTGGCGTCTTCTAGAAACCAGCCGCCGCCCCTATTACGCTCCCAGCGGCGTAGCGCACCAGAAGGGTGTACGATAATATGCTGCCAGCTATAATCAAATCCAGGCTTTCGCTCCCCATAGTACGAAGTCAATGGCTCGGGAGTCCCCTTCCGAGCCCATTGCCATCTCACTGCCCCAGTATGCATAAATACAATATGCCAATCGAATGGCTTGGCCGGGCTATTGTTCCCTGGCACAAAAAGGCACAAAAAACAAAATTTCGGAAAATTTTCTGTTTTTTTGAAAAGTGGACATATGTTTGGCCCCGATGTTTTTGATATGCAGCGACGTGAAAAATGCAGAAAAAATGTTTTCTACCGTCAATTATGCACATCTTACGGGAAATTTCTAAAAATAGAGCTGCGACGAATTCTGTAGAAGGACTTGCTCCAAAAATAAAAAAAGCAACAGTCCAGAAAACAGAAATATACAGTATAGCGATGGACTGCTCAGATCGAAGATTAAATTGGATTCGTCGTGCACGAATGGTTGGATCGACTGCTCAGTCTTTCGCCGTACGTAGTATAATCGCGAGTAATCGCGAGTAATCGCGAGTAATCGCGAGTAATCGCGAGTAATCGCGAGTAATCGTTAGTAATCGCGAGTAATCGCGAGTAATCGCGAGTATCGCGACCTTTGAAGACGATGGATTTTCAAATGGCTAGACGAACGGTACTCTGTGACTGTGGACTGTGGACACAGTGAAGACCCGACACTTTACAATACGGAACTTCATATTTCACCTCAACGCCGTCGAAGACTTGCAGTATTGTATGTCCAGGTTTGTACTGTAATTATCTATATGAGCTTAGCCGTGTCTTCTTTCTTCTCATTTTCGCAAGATTACTTTGTGGAGATCTGCAGGAAATTCTCCGGTGACGCTCGGGTCCGGGACGTAAACGCGATTCCAGGAAGTCTGAAAGATCTCTGCGGCGGAGTTATTCAAACGGTGCGGGCTCAATTCGCTGTGACACTGAGAATGCCGCAACGACAGTTCTTGAACGTACCTGCCGTTATCTAGCAGCCTTGCATGTTGCGCGCGCAGAGTTGTTTTCAGCATTTTGTTTGAAAACAGTTCAGCATCATCGTAGTAGCAACACCGTATCATTAATCCCACAAACCCGCACTTTTAAAAATAGCGTCAGCCCAAAATAGTACCGATGCTCGAGAATCGGCCATAACACGCCGGTATGTTTTCCACATATGCGTGTAGAACTGAGCTTTGTGTTTTACTTTTTCAGGGATTGGTACCGCCCGGGTCGAGAATTGCTCTATCGCAGGTAAGACTGTTTAAACGTTGGATCTGATTTGCGTTTCGTTGACTGAAGTTTATTATTTTACTTGCGGTTCGGCGTCTGATGAACGCTGATTTTGTTCTGTTTTACGGCATGTTCGCAGGTCGTGTTTCAAGTGCGTCAGTGCTTGCAATTAGCGGAACAGATTTCAATTTAAAAGTTTCAAACTACGTAATTAGAGTAGTTTTAAGAGTAGTTTCGAAAGCTTGCAGCTTTCGGTAGAATCCCTGACTTGTGATAGCATTATTAGCCTGAACCTAGATCCCACGCACTTGTAACTCTGTCAAGCAATGTTATTTATCCAATGATGATGACGTATTTGCAACTTAGCATCGCAACCTTTAAACTTTCTGTGTACAGCATGCACACGCCATCATAATGTATGTGTGCAAAGAAACATGAAAACAATGTAGCAACAATTGCAAGTGTATTTTGGAACTGCGCAGTACCCCTTAACCCTGCATACCTGCATATTCTCACTGTAAATGTATTTGGAGCCATGGTTCCAAGTCTTTGGAACCATGTCCGTTTAAGCCTTTGGAGCCATACGTTGTATATGTTTAAGCCTTTTGGAAACGTTGTTCCAAATCGTTGGAAATGCGGTTCCAAGCGTTTGAAATTAATGAAATGTATGAAGCAAAATAAATGTATTTGGAATCATGGTTCCAAGCCCTTGGAACATGTCCGTCCAAGCTTTTGGAAACATTGTTCCAAAGCTTTGGAACAATGGAACCTGGCCAGGCAATTCTCGTTTAACAGATTCTAAGCCCCGTCCAAGCCCTCGGAACTCGCTTGGAACCTTAATTTAACAGCTTCCAAGCCCTTGGAATCACGTTGGAATCTTTGTTTAACTGAGTCCAAGCCCTATCCAAGCCCTTGGAACCCCCTCGGAAACTTCTTTTGACGGAGTCCAAGACCCGTCCAAGTCTTTGGAACCCCTTTGGAACCTGTTTTTTTGCAGCGTCCAAGCCCTTGGACCCTCCTCGGAATCACCGTTTGGCAGAGTCTAAGCCCCGTCCAAGCCTTTGGAACCCCATTGGAATGCCCGTTTAACAAGGTCCGAGCCCCGTCCAAGCATTTGGAACCCCCTTGGAATCGCCAATCTAAAAAAAATCCTATGGGAATCCAAGCCGATGGTCCAAGCGGGTCCAACGGGGTTCCAAGCTGACGGTCCAGATGGGTTCTATGGACTTCCAAGCCGAGGGTCCAACGGCTTGGAACCCCTTTGGAATCGTGTGTAAATTCCAAGGGGGTTCCAAGGGCTTGGATAGCAAATGTCCAGGTCCAAGCCGTTGGACCGCGGCTTGGACGGGGCTTGGACCTGGACATTTGCTGTCCAAGCCCTTGGAATTCCCAGTGTTAACGCCAACGCCTCTCAAACACACACCTGTCCTATCGGGTCCTACGGGGTTCCAAGCCGACGGTCCAAGCCCTTGGAATGTTCCTTATTTTGTAGGGATATATGCTGCATGCACTCATTATATACTGCATGTTGGTGTATGCTGCAAATGAAGTATATGTGCATGTGTGTGTGTGTGTGTGTGTGCTGCAATCATTGCAATCTCCGCACACTCTATCTTGCACACATTACTATATTGCTGCTAAGTATTCATAATCTGTCATGTAGATGTACACAACATTCATGCAGTTCAAACTCTTGATTGCAAGTAACACTAGAACAAGGTATTCGCTTAAGTTTTCTTAAGTTTGCTTAACTTTTCTTAAGTTTTCTTATCTTTTCTTAAGTCCATGAAAATTATACCGCGTGTCATGTTTTATACAATTCGGTCATCAGCTGGCCTTCAGAATGCCCGTGGACATCGAGGTAACAACGAGGGAGGACGCGAGCGAGTACGTCAGAGCAAAAGATAAGAAAAGTCGAGTGAAAACCGTGTCCTGCTGAATGCATGGTGGGCGGCGGGGGACTCGATTAATTATACACAAGAAAGTTAAGCCAAAACCGTGTCCTGCTGGTGACTGAAGAGAGTATAATTTGGGTGGCGGGGGACTCAAAGTAATTATACACATGAAAATGTCCGCCTGGAGGTTTATTTGACCCATCACGCACGCACTACATACAGTCATACTAGTACGTACGTACAGCAGGTCGTGCGTCACACTAGGTGAGGTAGTTGCTTGAAGGACGGACAATCGATTTGAAACAAGAAGGGCGCGCCGTAGAACTTATTATTCAAATCTTGTTACAAGACTCTGTCTTGAAAATTTTACTGGCGTTATTTTGTTGTAGAGAGAATGCAGCCCGTTCCCGCCGCCCCTTTGAATACATTCCCCCTTGCGCCCGGCACGGGGGGCCTCCAGACGGCAGTGGTACAGCCAGGACCAGCGGTGCGTTGACCTTGATGTTCTTCTTATTTTGTGGAATGCGTTGGCAGTGGGTGGGGATGCATTTGCTGGGTCACAGTTGTTTGGGAGGGGACGGCTGCGATGTGGGGACAGCTCCCTGGATGGACCCAGCACCGTCGATGGTACCAGACCGATGCTTGAACCGGCATCGGATGCACAACTTGCACAGGCACGACGGGATGCAAAGGAGCATTTATGGGCGCATGCAAAGATCATGCAATTAAAGGCGCCAACAAAGATTGTTGACATTCAACATGCGGCTGGCGGTGGTGCATCTCTTCCGGCAAGAGCAGTTCTTAGGGGTGGTGGGAGCGGCAATGGAGATGTGGGTGGAGCGGGCCATTCAACGCGTTAAAGGTATTGTAAAAGAGGGGCGGATCAAGAACAGACCGGTTGAGGCCATTGTGAATGCGATGTGCGAGAAGTTGGCCCTGGAGGAATACGCCTTCACGCACCCAGGCACGCGTGACTTGCACACGCTGGCCGAGAGGTGCTTTACACCTGCGGCGGGTCCTACAGGACCGTTGGGCGGTGTGCTGAGGGACCCGGATGCAGATGCCGCCACCGCTCCCTGCTATTTCCTGGGTAGTGGCAGGCGCTTGTCCCCCAACGCACCCTGCCTCAACCGCATCCAGCCTCAGCTGCAGGCAATGCTGACTCCGCAGCAGGACGCGGGGCAGCCCGGCAGTGAACTCACGGTGTACTTGCGGATGTCCCTGAACACGGAGGTGTTCGCATCCTCACAGTACACCAGAGCTGAGAAACGGGTATCCTACTACGTTTCTATCTGCGATGTGGGTTTGAGGGATCTACCAAGTGGAATATGGCTGCCTCCGGGGCGCCAGTATGCCAAGGTTCTGGCATATTACCTGGTGTCAGAGCCCGGATCGAAGCAGGCGCGTGCTGTGCCGCTTGGCCCGGCTCGAGGCATACAAGGAGGTGGAGGATGCTTATCTGCTGAAGCATGGAATCACGGTAGTCGACAAGACAGACCCGGTGGAGCTACTGCTACCCTGTGCATACATCGGGACAAAGGCAATATTCTTCGAGCCAACCAAAGATGATGCGCACTACCAAGTTGTGCACCTGGTGCGCGAGATCCGCACAGGAGTGTACTAAAGCGGCGGCCGGCTGAGGTGCGACCGGCGCGAACAACACAAACACACACAACGGTGAGGCCCGTTATGGTCTCAATGCGTCGGTCGAATGCATACATGCAGTACCGTTTCGATTTATGGGCCATGTGTTTAGCAATCTTTCCTGAACTTGTGCTGCTGGCATGGTGGATGGTTCGATGCAGGCGCCAACGCTGTATCCTCCAGGGCGATACCGAGTGGCTTTCTTGGCCTATATTGGATGGAGAAGAGCAACGAGACAACCAGAGATCCGGCCGCCATACATCGTCATATCGTGCCCACCCTATGCACTTTATTTGTGCACACGCGCAGACCATATGTTGCTCGGCTAGATAGAACACGGTATCCAGTTGCTCTGACACCATCTATGGTGAATCGTCTACGTACGTACGCTTGTAAGCTTTATTTATTGTTCCACTTGCTTGCATACATGTGTAGATTTAGGGTTTAGGGCTTCCTTTCTGCACCAATCCCGTGCCTGCATTTCGTATCCTCCTTACCGACACGTGTGCAAATCCTTAGCCTCAAAGCCAATCACATTCGAGCATATGTCATTTTGCTTAAGTGTCATAGGGTGGGGGATGTGACATCTGTCATTTTGCTTAAGTGTCATAGGGTGGGGGATGTGACATCTGTCATTTTGCTTAAGTGTCATAGGGTGGGGATGCGGACAACCGGCCATTTTGTTTGCGTCATGGTATGGGGTGTGTGTCATCCGGGCCTTGCTTAAGTGTCACAGGGTGGGATGTCATCGGTCATTTTGCTTAAGTGTCATAGGTGGGTGTATCATCTCCTAGTCGTACTTTTCTTAAGTGTCATAGGGTGGGGTGTGTGTCATCGGGTCATTCTTCCATGTCATAGGGTGGGTGGGTACATCGGTCATTTTTCTTATGTCAAGTAGGGGTGGGGGTGTGTGTCAGGTCATTTTTCTTCTTAAGTGTCATTGGGTGTCATTTTTCTTAAGTTTTCTTAAGTTTTCTTAAGTTTTACTTATATCACCGACGTATAACTCCATCGGCCAATAGCTAACTGCAACGCTACAATTTATACGTATGGAGGCTTGTGGGGGTTTATACGCAAAAAGTTAAGAAAAGATAAGAAAACTTAAGAAAAGTTAAGCAAACTTAAGAAAACTTAAGAGAATACTTGTAATAGTGTATTCTCTGTTCCGGTTGTTCTGGAATCTGAGGGGGGTGATTTCATCTGTACTGAGTTCATCAGGAATTGTAGGAGAGTTTGGGCGGACTGAAGTCAGACCGTCTGCTGGCTTGTTTTGTTTGTCAAGCAGACGCCTGAGCACTGAGGTAGTCTGAAGGGAAGGCATGTCAAAGTGAATATCTGTGGCTGCTCTGTCAAGGTACTGAATAGCATGGTCAAGATCGGAATCAAGGGGCTGCTGGGAATCAATGCGGTGAGTAATAGAACCAAATATCTCAGTGAGCATGAACATCAGTGATACCAACCGCTGAGCTGCTGTACTGGCTGCAACATACTCTGACCCTGTGGAGGAGACCTCAGTGATGGTCTGCCTCCCTGAATGCCACTGCAGTATCATACCAGCCAGAAATATCACGGAGCCAGAATAGGACCGGGCATCATTCTCTAAGTCCCTAGCCAGGTCAGCATCTGAATAACAGAACATGGTGATGACCTTGACCGGAGTCTCGGGGTAGTAGAATGCCAGAGAGTAATGAGCCGTGCTGTCCATGTACTGCGCAATTCTGATCAGAGCCTTCATAGACTCCTCAGAAGGGCATGATACAAACTGAGCCAGATAGATTACGGGATAGTAGCAGTCAGGTCGGGAGCCACGGGCCAGCCATAGCAGTGAGCCGAGGATGGATCTGTAACTGGGGACAAGGGATAGGTCTGGATCTGCTGGTTTCTTGATGATGAGCTTCGGGTCCATAGGTGTTCTGTAGGAATGAGCTGTGATGTTGTTGTTGGCCATTAAGTCCTTGATCTGTCTGGACTGGCAAAGGTAGATACCAGCCTGATCCTGCCTGACCCGCATCTGGAGAACCGATGTGACCTCTCCGAGATGCTTAGCCAGAAACCTGGCTCTGAAAGCTGCCCAGAAGGCATCCTCAAGCTCTGTACTGGCGACCAGAATGAAGTCATCCACATAGACAACACACATGGCCTTAACCAAATCAGTGTAGATGAAATATATACAGTCATCATGAGAGGACTGCCTGAATGTCACCTCACCGAACATAAAGCTGAGCATGAATACCTTAACCAGTCTCTGCCAGGAAGCACCAGCCACCTTAAGGCCATACAGTGCATAGTGCAGTAAAGCACCACCGAACCCCTGATAGGTGTAACCAGCCGGAAATGATACCCATACTGGAACATCCAGTTTAGCATTCATAAAGGCCTGGGAGACATCGAAGTGACTCATCTTCAGACTGAAGATGCTGCCGAAGATGAAGGCCAGTCTGAAGGCATAAAGCTGAGGTGTGGTACAGGTGGTCTCCCACGGAAGGTAGCCGTATGTCTGCTTACCATTGGCACACAGTCTGGTTTTGAAAATCTGCCGTGTGCCAGATGGTGCTGAGGGGTCTGGTTTGAAGGGTCTGGAAAACACAAAGAGAGTG